>VZTJ01001954.1:336367-427430 GCA_013397795.1 Orthonyx spaldingii
TTTTAGGAAAACACAACAAAAGCTAGTTTTGAATAGTAAAAAATATCCTTTCTTACACCGATAATTTCCAACCATGGAATTAATAAATAGTTTTTTTAATAGTTTTCCAGAAAAAATGTTATTTCTCTATGAAGTGTTTTGACCCTTACAGAATAGAATTGCTTTCAGAATTCTTTGAGTAAAGAAAGAAAAGCAGGACCCAAGAAAATTCTGCCTATAAAATTCGACTTCTCTAATTAAGGAATTTCTGTTTCTCAACATGGCAACTTTGAAAGCCCAGCCTGCACACTGCTGGATTTTCTATCTCAGTCCACTGCCTTGGTCTTTCTTGTGCTTTTTTTTCCTCTTGGTAGAGCTGTTTTTCCAAACATTGTTGTGAATGTTTTTGTGATTACACTGTTTTTTAACTCAAGTGCTTTGTGGACTTTTAGTTTAACCATGTTTGAACTCCTTCCTCTAACTTTGGCTCTTGTTAGTCTTTATTGATTATATTGATCTTCAGCCCTTTGACTATGTTGTCTTCTTGAGTGTTTTGCATGCTGGAAAGATGAGCCACATTCATGTGGCAAGAAGAATATATTTCTCAGCAGCTGGTGGTTAAATAAACAATGGCACATTTGATTAACAAGAGGTTTTAAATTCTGAACAGATTTTTACTTCAGTTTCAATTTCATTTCTAATTGATTAAGAATGTATTGCATTTTTGCTTAGCAGGCACAGACCATCTGTCATGGATGATGAGCTTTTTTTCCAGAGAAAACAGATCAAAGCAATTGTTCTTAATAAGTCAGTAGAGGAAGACCTTGTAGAGTTTTTTTTAATTTACTACCAGAATATAAAAAATAATTAGGAATGTTGGAAGAAAGAGAAAAAATGGGTAGGTAACTGGGAAATGACTGACCTTCATTTTCCTGTTTCTTAAACTCACATCTACAGATGTTTCATTCTTCCAAATGACACTATTCACTGTGAGAGGGAGCTGTACCAATCTGCCAGAGCCTGGAAGGACCACAAGGCTTACATTGATAAGGAGGTAAGAGGCATTTTAAAATCTCAGTGAAGACTTTACACTGCTACCTTTTCAAAGAATAGTTCTGACTCTGAAATGTTCTCTGCAGATCGAAGCTCTCCAAGACAAAATTAAGAATTTGAGGGAAGTTAGAGGACATCTAAAAAGAAGAAAGCCAGATGAATGTGATTGTAGTAAACAGAGGTAAGAGAGATGGCACTAAATACTGAATTCTACACTGATTTCTGAGGTTTATGCATTTTGCAGGGGTTTTGAGATGGAAAATAAAAAACAAAGCTTTATTGATATTTATAAACATTGTAGGCCACTATTTTAGTGAGATATGAGTAGAAGCTACTGTGAACCACAAGAAGATAAATTTTAACATTTTAAGAATAAATGTTTGTATTCTACTAACATGTTTGAATCCAGTTGTAGTTCTGCTATAACCTAGCATAGGATCACACAGATATAACTTTCCTAAATGAAGTGAAAATTCTAAGTTATTCGGTATAGTTCCTTAAGAAAATGTCAACAATAGTATATTTCTGTTTTGGTTTTGTGTTGAAAATAGTTTCCTGACTTAATAATTTCTAACATTTTCCCCGTAGCTATTACAACAAAGAGAAAGGGGTAAAGGCCCAAGAGAAACTCAAGAGTCATCTTCATCCCTTCAAGTAAGATTGTTATTAACCTTTCATTCTCACAGTTGGCTTTTTAGTGACTGGAGAAATACAGCTTTGGGGATTTGGGATTTTTTTGGTTTGGGTTTCATTGGGTTTTTTTGTGGAGAGAGGAAGGGAGGAGGTGAGGGAAAGAAAAGGTCACAGATATCAGAAGAAACATTCAGTAGTTCTGGACCAACTTGTAAAAGTTAATGGATAATATTTCTTCAACCTATTGACAGAAAAAGGATGAAAATAGTATTATCAGAAACTGATCAATATTTTTTAAAAAAGATCCAGTAAAACCTAAATGCAGCAGTGCATCTTTTCTCATACTTGCTGAAGGGAATACCTTATCTTAACAGCTGGGAAAGCTGAGCTAGAAGAAGGTCACGTTCTCATCCTTCCACCTTTATGAAATCCAGAAAGACATAAAAACTGCTAGAGTTGTTGTTAACCAGAGACTGCTTTTAGTCAGCCATTCTCAACTTCCTCTCTGAACAGAGAAGCAGCACAGGAGGTGGATGGCAAACTGCAGCTGTTCAAAGAGAACCGGAGAAGGAAGAAGGAGCGGAAGGGGAAAAGGCGCCAGAAGAAGGGAGATGAGTGTAGCCTGCCTGGACTAACATGCTTCACCCATGACAACAACCACTGGCAAACAGCACCATTCTGGAACTGTAAGTCTTATGTCAAAATGCAGATGTGATCTAGGTTATCCTCTGCTGTATTATTGGTTTTCCACTTCACACAATCATAACATTACTCTGACTTTTAATGCTGTCAGAAACTTCAGCATGTAAAAGGTCTACCTTAATTTTAACATTTTTATTTCAAAGTATATAATAAACAACTTATCGTCAACAAAATGCAGATACTATCCCTTATTAATTCTTCTCATTACTCCATTTTTATATGCTAAAATATTTTCAAAATCACAACTGCGTAGCACTTGTGTATATGAACAAAATATTAGACGTAGAGGATATTTTGTTTCTTTAAACTTCAGAGTATATAGATGACTATCCTATTGAGACATACTTCAACATTGCTCAATATTCAGCATCATCAAACAATATTTTTCTCATTTGTGATGGTGGAGAAAGAAAAGTGATTGAAAACTGTATTTTCAAAACTTTCAAGATCATGGGGTGATTAAGTTACAACATACTTGACTCCAAGCTGAAAATTTGCTAAGAATGAATTTTCATTTGGAGAAAGAACTTGTCTCCTAGTGATAATCTGTTCTGATTCCACTGGGACTTCTGCTAATATGTATTTTACATTTTAAAATGTTCCTAAAATAGTTTTATGTGTGATTTTTGTTTTAAAGACAACAATTACATTGGTTAATTTCTTTTTCACTGTGGAGTAACAAAAAGTTATGGAAAGAGTTCTCATACTGCTGTGCATTCTAGCAATGCTCCAGCAACAATCATGGAGTAAAAAAAGTCCTTTTGACACAGTCCACAATCTAAAGAAGAGCTAGTGTATTATATAATATCATTACTATTTTTATGAAGTCTGTTCAAAACATTGATACTGTTAACAGCTAGTCACAGTACCCAAATCTAAATAAATCTAAATAAAAATCTAAGGCAATGCTAGTATTTTATTATTGTGATTAAAGGTACTAGTAGAAGAAACAAGCATACTATTTTTCACTGAAAACTAATGACTTGTTTCTTTAATTACAGTGGGCTCTTTCTGTGCTTGCACAAGCTCCAATAACAACACGTACTGGTGTTTGCGAACAGTTAACGACACCCACAATTTTCTCTTTTGTGAGTTTGCAACTGGCTTCTTGGAATATTTTGATATGAACACTGATCCTTATCAGGTAAACTCCTTTTCCCGTTACAAAACATCATTCACCAGACTCCTCTAGGTTTTTTTTAATTTTTGTTAACAAGCATCATTTCCCTTCATTCCTCTCTTTCTCAGTTGACCAATACAGTTCACACAGTGGAAAGAGGCATTTTGAATCAGTTACACATCCAGCTGATGGAACTGCGAAGTTGTCAAGGTTACAAGCAGTGCAATCCGAGGCCGAAAGGACTTGAAACAGGTACAAGAGAAATAGTAGTGTTTGTTTCCTTTTTATTAATTTTCTTTTCATCTACTTAACTTCTAACTGTATCCATGAAGTGCCACTCTCCTAAGTGGTGCTCTGAACAGTTTGGAATTATCCATATACACCATTCTGCACATCTGCATGACCAGGAAGCTTCTTTGCAAGTTTGCACAGGTTATTCTTGATAGATATTGATGGGGGAAACCATCATTTGACAGAAATGCTGCAGAAGGGATATTGTTATTGGAGCTAATCAATAACAGCCGCATGCAGATCTTCACAGCCATGACTTTTTTCTCTCTTGCAGGGTTTATTTCATTAGTTTTTGCCTCCCACTATCAGGTGAGGTATTAAATCCTGTGTTTATTTCAAATGCTGTCTGCCTATGTCAACAATTTCAGGTTCCATACCACAACTGAGACTTAATGTTGCAAACTTCTAATCACCAGTAGTCTCCTTCATTTTTGAAGAAAACAATATTTCTTTACAAGAGTCTCTGAGTGAAAAAAAAGCTGGATTTTTTTACTTCATATCTTTGGAATTTGTTGCACTTAACTTTGGTTGATTGAACATTCTGATTTTTTTTCCACAGGAATATTCTGTTCTACATAATTAGTGGTTTTGCATCTTTGTATCTCTTTCTACATCTACAAATGTTTCTCTTTTTTACAATATCTAATTGTTTGAGTGTTTTATTATTTTTGAAAACCTGTGGGTTTTCTGTTCTTTTATGTAAAACTTCCAGGAAATCTTTGTTGGACTGCAGCTCTGTCTTTATTTAACACAGTACATTTCTTTTTAGGAATTAGATGCTGTGCATGGAAAACTACATTTTGAATGGTTTTACAAGTTCTAAACACTAACAAAAGTTACTCTTGTATTTTCCTATATCAGGAAATAAAGATGGAGGAAGCTATGATCCACACAGGTATCCACACTTTTTTATTCTCCTCAGCAGCTTCTTTCCAAATAATTGCATGACTCCAGTCCATTTCAACTAATGTCTGTATCCTGCCATGTTGCACACAGCACAGCTTTTGATGCATGCATTTTCTAACTACTCTACACTGAACTTGGCCACTGTTTTTTAGATCTACCATTCTGCATTTAGCATAGCTCATTGTCATAGTAAGACTTCATACAACTCATATTTCATGCCTGTACTTCTTAGATGTTAGCCCAAGGAAAATTACACAGAAAGAATCTCCTCTTTTGGGTTGCTCTCCTGTTATCGTGTTGATTTTGGATGGGTTGGAGGTGTTTTTCTGGTTTTATTTAGTAAATCTCCACAGCTGCTTTTTAAATGTAAACCAAATATTCTTAAAAGGCTTTCTGAGGCACAAAGAACCTAATCAAACCTGTGGAAGCAAAGCAAAATCTTCTCACTGGCTTTAGGAGATGGTGGCAGATACTGCTTTAAGCAAAAGTGGTGCTCAGTATGAGCAGACTGTGCTCAGAAGCCAGCAGGAGACTGTTCAAGATAAGTGTGGCAGAAAGATGAACCTCCTTTGGGCTGGAACTGGATCAGACAAGCATGAAATGAAATTTCCTACAAAGGTTGTATTATTTGAACTGAGGAAAGGCACCAGATGAGGTTTTTTTTGTACATAACACTTGAACCTGAGGAATACATCACGGACAGCTCTTTGAAAATATATTTTTCTGTTTAAAAGTATACTTATTGTACCTACATGTTTATCATGCAGACCCGTGTGTATCCTGGTGGAGAAACCAGCCAAATATAAAGCAAAAACCTGAAGAGACTGAAAAAACTGCAGGTCTTAACACTACTGCACTTGCTGTTCATTGAGCAGTACTTGTCCTCAGGGTGAAAAACAGATTAACATCTGTGGAATGTCATATTTAGACTGCACTCCTTTTCACAGCTTCTCAGTTTTATACAGTTTCATCTCTATGCACTTTGGAGGTGTAGCTCCTGATATACATTGCTTACTTGAAAAGTAAACAAGGGAGTCCAAGGGGTATACAAGTCTACATAAAACCTTTTTCAGAGTCTTCTGAAAAGAACCTTGCCATTAGTTTTCAGCAGTCAGAGAACAATTAAGCTAATACATTACAATGTATAGATCTCCAGTGTAAGCAGCTAAATTTTCCTTTGCAGCCAATTTTGTATTTTTTCAACTGAGTAGTTTTGGGATCTAGGAAAATGCTAATCTTTTGTTTGGTTTATATCCCACGGTTTGCATTGCTCATTACAGCCTGGTGGGAACTGGTTACTACAATGATAGAAAGTAATCCCTGTAATTATGCTTTTAAGTCTTTCATTAGAAGGTATCCTTGTAAGTAAGCATTCCTCATTTTAACTACAGATCTAACAGAAATGGCATATTTGAATCGTAGGATTGCATGAAATACTAGAGCACACAGGATTAATCTTTAAATTATATCTTCCTACGCTGTTTAGTAACAAAAACATTTTAACTTCTGATACCAAAGAATATACAATAAACATCTTGCTACTATGATAAATAGCAGGTATAATATAACACAAGCAATATTGTTCCGTGCTATTACATTCCAGATACCCAGTTTCTCAATTTACACAGGTGTCTGGATTCAACATTTTGGTTCAAGTCCCATCTTGGTGGAATATGTTTTTCTTTCCTTAAACAAAAAACAAACAAACAAACAAATTAAATTAAATTAAATTAACAAACCTCATTTATCAGGAATCATAAAAACTATCTACTAGAGGACCCTTTTCTTACTGCCTGCAGAGAAACAAATGGAATAACAATGGAAAGTCATCTGAACCACCCAGTAGGCTTCCTTCAGATCAGGTAGAGTCTCCACTCAGACCTGTTTCCAGTTTAAAATGCCCTGAGTTAGTCAAGCACTGCCGGTGTTGCAGTAAAACACTGGGACAACAGGCCCATGTGGAAATAGCCAGTATAATGCTGTTTGCTTTACACAAAGGGAGAGAGGGCATCAGCAGGGAAGAACTAGTGTCACCTGTGTCCTTTGGTGGACAGAGTGTGACTCTGCAGACATGGTTGATAACAGGATGTGTGAACTGCACATTCCTCTCTCGTCTGCTACTTGTCTGAAGTTTTTCAAAATCACCAAGGATATGATTGTACCCACCTGTCTTTAGTCTCAAAGGAGACATATTCAAATCCCTTATTAATTTTGAGACAACACAGGCACTGATGGCACCATAGAGGATGCCAGGGTATGATAAATGGAGAGTAAAGCCTAACTAAAGCTTGATCTAAAAGCAAACAAACAAACAACAACAAAAAATTAGTAAGTTTTGTTTTGAACAGATAGCAACAATTTTTTTTCTCTTTTGGATCTCTGTCATAGCTGAGAAATTCCAAAATGTTGATCAAGGAAACCACTGCCATGCTGTTTCTCAAATGTAACTCATCTGCACTTTCCCATTTCATACCTATATGTAACAAAATTTCTTGCAGGGGAAAAAATCTCTTCTCTTCTTCCCTCTGTTTGCTTTGATTTCAGTGGGAAACTTTTCACACTTACTGCAGGCTGTGGAATTAAAATGTGAGGCAACTTGCTCAGTCAACCAAAATAGCTCTAGGACCTAAAGACTTTGCTTCCCGGTTTGTTTAACATGTATGAATACAAGTTATCTCCGTCTTCAAACAAGCTATTTTCCTCTGCTTGACACAAAGATCATGGAACAATTCCCAGTGCCTTCCCAGCTGTGAAACTTCTGAGACTGCAGAAACACTGCCACATTTAGAAAGCAAAAAATAGATCCAGAATGAAGGACCATGTAGCTCTGACTCAGACTTTCAGCTATTTTGTAGGAATACAGCAAACTCCTTGCTGATCTTACTCCTGTGCAGCACAGCCCCATTGCTCTGCTGCTGAGAATCCTGTTCATCTTCACCAGTCCTCAGACTTCCCCACTGCCCCACCTGCCACCCCAGCTCAAGCCTCTGTTTCACTGCTGGGGAAGGGCAGCAGAGGCACTTCTGGGCCCAAAAGCACCTTTCTGACTCCTGCTTTGCCCCCCACTCCCCTGATCTGTCCCCAAACCCATTACCAAACAGCATCACTTCTGTTTCAGTTCCTGCCATAACATGCCAACCCACCTGACTGTCCCTACAGCAGTTTGTTTTCCTATACAGGCTCTGACGTGGCAAAGAAAAAAAAAAAAAAGAAAAAACCCTACCAATAGGAATAATAACAGAAAAATTTAAATATTGTTGCATTTGCAGTGTGATTACTATCTTAGAGGATTTAGTGACTAAATTCCTTGAAAAAGCAGCCCTTTTGACGTTTTCTAGGGCCCTTTATGCTTCTAAGCACCGGAATAGTAAATCTTCTTTCTTGAAACTTCTGTGGTATTTAATTATCTTTTGTTTCAGGAAACAAATTATCCATAATTTGACTTATGAAGATGGCTCTCATGTGGCCATGCCATGATTTCATTTCTCTTGTCTACTTCAGGAAAGAAAGAAAGAAGATGCTCTGTCATAGCTGTTCTACCAAATCCAAAAAGCTTGTGTTTCTTCCTGAAACAGGAAGATTGTCAAATGTTGGCAAAAAAAAAAAAATCTAGAATTTGATATTAAAAAGTAAAATATTTTTATTTCATGTTTTAAAATATTTCCAATTGCATGAAGTAAAAAAAAAGATCAATTAAGAGCAAAGATTCAGATGTTTTCAAATAAGGAAAGTGGTCTCCTTTTGATGGGAGCATAGTAAGGCCCCACATTGTAAGAAAATCTCAAGGTTTTTTTCTGACTCTAATGGTATTTTTCTGACTTTCCATATGATGGACTAAATATTGGAGAAATTCTTTTACTGTGAAACCCCAAACTAGTAAGAAGCAAAGAATGTAATCTATGACAGAGAGAAGTTGTATCTTCTCTTCTACTTAAATAATGAGGAAGAGCAACTTAAAATACAAGCAAAATAATGGAGATGCCAAGAACCATCTGTAGGGATGCAGCACTCAATATAGAGGAAGATTTGAGCTCAGTTCACACTGTTGCACTATAGCGACTTGAACTTCTAAAGTAATTGCTACCAGCCTACCTACCTGTATAATTTTCAGGAAGAGAATAAATCATTATCAGTGAACTAATTACTAAAGATTGCCTGCAATATCATTTGTAAGGACAAAATTGTCACTTTCCCTGACAGACATTTGCATTGCCCGAGTTGTCTTTCCTTGTAGATCACTTTGTCGATAAAATATTTTCAGGGAATCCAGTCTGCCCAGTGAATTAAACAAAATAGTGCTGTTCAGTGTTACTTTTCAGTATAAAATGACCTTCGCACCACAGTTGATAATCTTAGTCACTATAGTTACTGTAGCAAATTCTTTAAATATTTCGGAAATATGTTTCTTTTGTGTCTTCACATTTTCTGGCTGTGATCAATAAAAAATGCAGCTCCATTGTTACTTATAGACTCATATCTATGCCCTTTATTCAGATATATTATTTGAAAAGGCTGTTAGATATTTTCTTTGAAAGCTTTTTTTTTAAAAAACAAAACCTTAAGATTCTCTGTGTATATTTTAACACTATTTTACAAAGTGGTGCAGTCCTATAAATTAATTCACACTGATTATTTACAGCTTTTATTTCCCCTAATTGCTCCATGTAAACTAAAACAAATGTTTACAAAATAGATGAAAACCCCCTTTGGCTATCACTTATTAAATAAAATGTGTCTGGTTAATTTGTAGACCATATTTTTTAACCTACCCAGAAACAAAACTCATGTGGGAATTGAAGTTCAGGTCACCAATGGCTTTCAGAGTTAGTCCCATCTTTTATACTTAACCATTGCTTGGTTATTGCATGTTTTGCTGGAGTGCTCAAGAAAGGCTAATGGACTATTTGTGTATTGAAACACTTTTCCTGTCTTGAAATATCAGAAGAAGGGCTTATCTCTGAATGACATCACAAAGCCCCATTAGACCAGATTTTGTTCTCTTTTTACTCAGCCCAAGGATGTAGCAGGAGACAGGGAGTTCTTGCTGTGTGTTTAGCAGGGACTGTGAACATTTCCAAGGCCAGAACCGTTCATCTGATGACAGAAGAGGTGGAGTATCTTACACTTTGAGCTACCTACTCTATGAACTATGAACAGTGGTGCTTTCAAGCCAATTGAAGTAGAAACACATTTGGAAGCTTTGCTTGCACTTTTAATAATGTTCACCAGTAGACTTTATTCTTTCTTTCAACAGAGGACAGTTATGGGATGGATGGGAAGGCTAAGCTGCCCAATTTCACTGGCGACATTGACTGGCAAGGACTGGAAGACTTGTACAGTGTGAATGAAAGTGTATATGAATACAGACACAACTTTAGACTTAGTCTGGCTGACTGGACTAATTACTTGAAGGATGTAGATAGAATGTTTGCACTGCTGAACAGTTACTACCAGCAAAATAAAACAGACAAGGATAACACTGCTCGAAGCAATGGGGATGAATCATCTGTGCCGTTCACCTTGGTGGAAATGACTTCTGCTGAGGAGTCCAGCGGCCTAACTGCAGAAGAGTTGCAGCTTATTGTGCCAACAGACTTTGCAGCCCTTGCTTTGAGCACGGTGAATTTAAGTCAGGAGAGGAAACTTGAATTAAACAATGATATTCCTGAGAAAAGTAGTTTGAATGATGCACACTGGAGAAATAGTCATCAAGCTCAAAAATGGATGGAGGATAAAGAATCGGACCGTTTTGATATGGATTTCAGTGGAAATGGTTTGATAGAGTTGGAGTCCCGGCATAGCTTCATGCTACAGCCCATCAGCGTTCCTCAAAAAGACACTCATCAGGATAGTGACACTGTGGAAGATATATTTGAAGATCAAATGTATCTTCCCATGAGGTCTGATGAACCCTTTGTTCATCAGACTGTAAACATATCCGTTAGGGATTCACCTGTCAGTATCCAGGAAGTAGGAACTTTCTTAAAAAAAAATGAACAGAGTCTTGCAGGAGAAAGTTCACAAATCCTAAATGCAGAAGGCAGTGCCTCAGCTCCACTCTCCCCGGATTAGATCAAGTTGTAAACCATTAAATAAGTTCTCCTTTTTCTTATTAGCAAACTAATAAAGGTAATCACAACAACTGACATTCCATGTTTATTGTAGATATATTTTGCAGCTAAATTGAGCCCAATTCAGTATTTGTCTATGTGCATTTTTTTTTATTCACATGCACGTGCTTTCACTGTAGTTCTCCACACTGGGAAGCAAGAGTTCCAGTTTTTCATTAAAAGAAACAGTGTTAACTTTCAAATGTAGTAGCACATTCTCTGAAAGCTAAAAATTATTTCATTGAAAAGGATGTTCAAGTTACTTTCTCTATTTGCAAATGATCCCACCATGAATGACAGTTTCAGTTCACCCAATATGCCTGCATAATGTCTTTTTCATCAATTACTTTAACCACTGGCAATTCTTAATGCCACGCTTTCAAGTAAAATGCACTTTTAAAGTCTGTACGCCATACCATTTATGCATCTAATACCTTACAGGACCTTACTTTGCTCGTTGTCTTATGAGATTGTGAAACCAATAAACAGACTCACCTGGAAGAGGTAAACACCATGGATTGTGGAAACAGACTCTTCAAATATTATTTTAGCAAAAATATTGCATGTTTTTGTTTCTTTCATTAAATTTACTCTCAGAAAGGTATGGCTAATGATTGTTAACTGTAGAAGGATTTGTATAAATTGAATTGTTCCCCTATCTGTTGATATTGTCAGTATTAAAATTCCATTAATTTTTTTGAACTTTTTTTTTTTTTTGCTGATACTGGTAGAAAGGTTTGCATCAATACATAATTGTTTTTGTTATCCCACCTGATTTTTATTATTCTGAACAATATCTTGAAAGCTTTATTATAATTTTGAGTCTTAAATTCTTTTTTTGTTTTGAACAGGCATTAAAGGGAATTATAAAATCATGTTAGATTTCCATTATTTTAGACACAAAAGACACGTGACAGTAAAAAATAGTAGTTTTGTAAAAATTTTTGTTGTTGTATTCTAAATCTTTTCTTGAACTTTACCAAACATTAAACTGTTTGAAGTATAATACAAAAATTACTTCAAAAATCTGTATTACACAAAACTTAATATTTCCCTTGCTTTTTTATAAATTTCTAAGTAATTATCACAACAGAAACAAAAGAGAATCACCTCAAACAGATGTAATTCCACAGTGTCCAACTCACAGGTGTGTTTCCTACCTGTTACATGTTATTTAGTGTAGTGAATATTTTTTGGCTATTGCAAGCACTGCAGGTTAAACTTACATTCATTACATTGTATTTTAAGTTGAAACTTTTTAAAAAGGAGATTCTTTTAGTAGGATTTTAATAATTTTAAGAAGCAGTCTTTTTGATGGACTCTGTAAATATGTTAAAATTACTAGTTCTTTATCTGATGTATGTGTCATGGGCTGATTGATAGAAAAACGTATTTATGGTCATGAATGATGCTATTTGTACATAGGTTTTAAGTTACTAGGATACAAACGGTGTTTTTAAATCTTGTATAATATTTCTGTGATACTTTTATAGTACAATTCTGGCTTCGGGAAAGTCTAGAAGCAATATTTCTTGAAATAAAAAGTGTTTTACTTTACCTGCTTCAGAGAAGTCCAGATGATCCAGTTTTCCTCCTGAATAAGTTTTATTTCAAAAATATGTTAACTTTTTCAGTTTTAAGAATCCATCCACATTAAAAGCAACAGGTAACAAAATAACACACAACATTCTGGTAGTTATCAATTATTCCTGGAGATGTTAATAATATATTTTTTTTTGTTTAAGAAATGCTGAGATTTAAATTTTTTTTAATTCTAAATTCATCCAGTCCTTTCTTCCTTGAACTTCATGCACTGAGCTGCACAACCAGCAGTTCCCAGAAGTAACGCAATGTTTCATGGAGCCACGTCTTGCTTTCTGCTTCCTCTTCTCTCTGCACAGCTGTCCCTGTGACAGCAAAGCACTGCAGACCAGACATGCAGGGCTCACCGAGAGTGAACCACAGATCTCGTCAGGAGTTGTGTTTCATTGTACAAGAGTCAGCATGAAAGAGAATTTAGCTTTCGAGGTAAACTCTCTCTTACATGCACTCTATGTTTGTTCAATGGCCTGTGAATAAGATTACCTTCATACCTAAACTTAGCCTCTGAATCTGCGCTTCTTGAACTCTTCTTTCTTTTACGTAGTCCTTGGACTCTGATGCTCCTGCAGCCATGAAGTTACAGGTGATGTTTGTGGGGATCAGGAAAGGGGATGAGTCCAAGTGTTCAAAAAGCAGTCATTGCAAAGTCAGATAGAGCCCTGAGAGAAGTCTACCCTGAAAGCACACTAGCAAGCACAGGATGTATTTCAACGCAGGGTGAAATACATCCTGTATTTCAGAGCAGGCTGAGCCAGAGAGTTTGGGAGGACTTGAAGAACAAAGGCAAACTGAAGCAAAGTCTCACACAACCACCTCTTGTATCTTTGTGCAGGGCATTATCCAACACCAACAATGTGCCCTATGTTCTTTGAAAGTATAGTTCTTTGAAAGAACCAAGCAAAGTGCTTTCCCTCTTTATGCTTGGGTAGAGATAGAAAAGGAATTGGTGCAACAGTGTGGTCCAGCCATTCACCACACTTGTCCTTCCTCCTTACCTGAGAGCTTAAACTACTCTTTCAGGAAATGGAAGAGAGAGCATTGTATTAGTTTGAAAGTTGTCTACCTTCCTTCTTCTAAGACAGTACTCAGTCATCTAAACTGTCAGCTAAACAGTGTCCTGTCTTCTAAAGTAGGTGGGACCCTTTTTTACAGGTCTCTTTACAGGAGTGTGGAGGAAAGAAAGTACAAAGGACACTCATTCTGTAGGCAAGAGGCACAGGGAGCAATGAGCTCTGATCCTTGCTCTCTTGGCAACATGCAGCAAATATAAAACTAAACCAAGTTAAGGAGGCCAAAATCTGTCATATCTCTAAGTATGCAGCCTAAGCAGTATGTTGCTGTCCCAATATGTTTTGCATTTCTTTCTGCACAGTACTTCTTGTCCCATAGCTGAGGTAATCGAGTCAATGAGCAGCGCATGGTGTGACTGTCAGGAAGCTTTCACAGGCAGTTGCAGGCTCAGGAATGAAGCAAGTGCCTAAATCTGACTTCGTTGGCAAGTGCTCCTCACAGCAGGCAAGGGGATGGCCAAGAGGAGGACCTTCGTGGCTTTTTGTGAGCTGCAGAGTAGTGGCAGGTGTGCCTAATCTAAAAGGCAGTACATAGTTCACTACTTTCTGAAGGGCCCCTGGAGCTGGACAGGAAGAACTTTAAAACTTGCACATCTGTGGGAGGAAGCAATGTTATTGTGAAGCGTTTCATCTGGAATTTAAAATAAGGCGGCCAGTATTGGCCTCACGTCATTGGACAGTGGGAGACACTTTCTGAGACCTCCTAGCAACTGAAAGCACTGCAGAAGAGCAAAGATGTGTAGTGCTTCATTTCCAGTAGTAGACACAGAATCACAGAATGGTTTGGGTCAGAAGCAGCCTTAAAAATCATCTAGGTCCAACCCCCATCATGGGCAGGGACATGACTTAGCGCTGTCATCAGTAGGTAAATCATGTTGCTCCTGAGGTAAATGCACACTAGCTACTTTGGAAAAAACAAACAAACAAACAAACATTTGGATCAGACCACTGTTCTGGAGTTCAGCCACGTGTAGGGTTTTGTGACAGCTGAGGGAAGGCATTTTAGAGTGCAGGTCTGAGCATAGACCCCCACTCTCCCAACCAAAATCCCTTGAGATGCCTGCAGCTGTCTACACTGGAAGCCACACAAGCACAGTCGGAGAGGATCTGTGTAAAAAGGTCAGGGCTCAGAAGACAAGAGGTGCAACAGCCCTGTCCAAGGAAGATCTGCCCAGGACTAGACTTGAGCCCTGAGCAGCTGTGGGTGCCTAGTATGTGTGATGTTGTAACAAAACTTCTTCCTTTAGTTTCAGCAAAACCCAATCCTGTTTGTGTGCTCTGACATCATTATTCAGTGAGAACCGCTGTGCAGCAAATGTGGTACAAGCCACAGAGTCACTTCAGAGATGATGTGTCACACTCGGGGGGACATGGTCGCAGCCTGCGGTGCCCAGGAGTGCCTGGAGTGCGTTCAGAGCCGCTCGGGCAGCAGGTGTCAGTGCAGAGCCATGCCACAAGCGCCTCTCCCCGAGTCCTGCACCCTCCTGCGCTTCCAGACACTGCCGAGGGCTGCAGCTATTCTGTCTTCAACCAGCAACGGCACCCGAGACGTGCTACAAACCTAATTTCATCCGCCTTCCTTGGTTTAACAGATCTGGTCTTGGACACTGGTGACGTGCAGGGGGTTCTGAAAGATGGGGTTTTTTATGTGATTGTATGTATTGGAAAAGAAAACACGTAGATCTTACTTTGAACTTCGAAATCAGAGAGGACCTGGACCCAATCAACACACATTGATATGCTATTTTTTATTTCCAAGTATCAAGTATTCAAGAGTTTGTTTTGTAAACACATGTTTACAACAGATGCTGACAGTAGATTTCATTAAATCATGGGTTATACAACTTTAAAATTATTCTAAGTTCTGCTGAGAAATAAATATCAATTAAAAAAAAAAAAAAAACCATACAGGAGCCTAAAGTATGCAAAAATACCCAGCATAAACCAATTATTCTCTTTTTACCACAGCACAGCACCCATACACTCATACGGTCAGACATACTCTACAAATTTCCTTAATACTCTACACATTTGCTTAATAATGAGTTTTTTAAAAACTAAACAGTTACAGGCAGTGTGCCCACTCCATGCTCCTACAATACTACCCAGACTGTTGCTGTTCTGCACAAATCATTTGGTAGAGGTATGCACTGCAGCCAGGGGCCAAACTCCCATGTGCTCAGCTAGTGAAAAGAGCAGGTCTTCTTTCAGGAAAGCCTCCACTCAACTATGGATCTCAGTGATGCAAAATTTTCTTCTTTTTTTAAACTGAAACTCAGCTTTGGATCATTTTGTACATATTTTTTTGTTTTGTTTTGAAATTTCCCTCCAAGTTTTCAAATATAGAGTTTGCTACAGAGGCAAAATTTCTGGCCTGTCAGTCAGAAGTGTAATTAGTGCTATTAGTGTTTTCAGTGCCATTTAGAATACAGACACCTGCCCTGCATGAGCAGCTCAGGCACAATAACAGGAAAAAATTATGGTTCAGAATTCAAAATGGAAAAGAAAAAATTTTGTCTTCAAGATTTTAAAATCTTGATTTTAAAACCCCTCTGTTGTAAATCATACCTCACTTTAAAGTCAACCAGATTTGGCCTTTTTCCCATTCCCAGAGATAGAATTTCCTTTTATTCTACCCTCTGTTTCTGGTATTCCATGAAAGAACATTCACATTTCAGATCTCAATCCTCATTTTAATTCAAATGCTTACTAATGTTGCCTGGCTATGAGGTTCCAGAATTCAGCCCAGTGTTTCTTATCATTGCTATAGAATTTCATTTTAGCCCCTGCTTAAGCAAAGCAACTAAATAAAGTAACATGCTACAGCAGGCTGAACGCATTCTACATGAGACTTCTGTGGTCTGTGTAGCTTTTACTTTCCCTATTAGTGCTGGGCCAAATCCTACACAGACTCCTGAAATTACTTTCCCACAGAAGATCTAGGTAGGAATTCGCCCATCAGGAATTACAAACACTGTCTTTGACGGAGCAGTCCAGACTTTAGGAACAGAAACACATGCAGCTGCATCACTGACATGCCTTGAATATGTCATTTAAGTCATAGTGGATACAACATAAAATACTTCAGTACCTATTAGCACCACAGTGTTGTTTAGTCATTTGTCCAGAGATTATCAAGCTGTCTCACCCTTCCTAAAGGTGAACAATGTTTTGGATGCTTTTTGTAGCCCTTCATTAATTCCACAGCTTTTCATCTATTCTATAAAATGAACAAAACATTGTTACAGGATAACATTGTGACAACTGGTTTGAGATTGAAAAAACAAGAAAATACAGTACACACAACGGATGATCCAATAATCAGAAGAGTAGAATGGAACCTGAATAAATAAGCATCTTTTCTGTAACACTTGAAGTCAAGAAAACTTTGGAGCTACTTTGAAATTGCAGAGCTACATCTGTGTTTAAAAGGCTTTATTAATAAAAAATAATAGCTTAACTGAAGAACTAGAGGGGTGACCGCTAAAATTATTAAGTGTTGTTATTAACTGTAGTTTAATGTCATGGATATGGCCACAGGATATGGGTAGTATTAACTTCCTCCTTAATTTACGCAATAAATTATGAGGAAAATATAGGAAAAATTTCATTCCTGAGGATCAGATAGGCTTTCAAACCTTCGGCCACAAAGTAATATTTAGTAGTGACATTCAGTGTAAAGAAGACAAATCATGTAAACCCCAGCCGTACCCTGTCCTCACACTGAAGGCTCCATATCTCTACTCTGTGACAATGTTTGTGTACAATCTTTTCGTATTATTGTCAAACAAGATGTTAAAAGAAAAAAGAAGACCTAATTCCCTAGCAAAGAATAAGTCTACCATCATGATATTGACTGCCCATTTTCCAAGAGCTCTGAAGTGATGAAAGTGTCCAAAAAATCAAGTCCAGTATGTGAAGAACCTGAAATGTGTTGATTACAGATTTAATCTACAAGTGGCAAACACTTTGTCCAAAGCAATGATGATGCAGGTCACAATCCAGGTAAATCTCTGTTACCAGGTGTTTTAAGGCCCTGGAAAGCAACCACAGCTGGATGGCTTCAGCTGGGGGAACCCAGATTCTGAAGCATGCAGCATGGCATCTCCTAAGCCATTGTAAAAGGACACATTATTGAGAAAAGAGAAAAAGATAAACTTGTTTAGGAAGTTTTTTGTCTTCGATCTCTGAAAATAGTAGTAATAACCAGTGAATAAAGTACAAAAGCTAAACAAACACTTGATATTCCCTAGTTCACACAAACTTGCTAAAGCACCAACTTGTTAACTTCCAACCCAGGGTATGGCCTAGTTCTTCAGCCTCCACATTGGACTGGTGAGGGCGAGGATCTGGCTCCAAAATAGCAGTAAGACACTTTGGACCAATTTATCATCAGTTTTATGTCACTATAACATCATGAAGAGCTGTGGTATCACATGCACATAAAAATGTAGCAAGGCAGCGATTATTCAGGCATTTTGGGGGAAAACCCGCAAGGACAGTGCAGAAGGTGCTGACCCCTGTCCCAGACATGCTCTCTGGAGTTCCACTGAGCAAACAGTGCTCTGCTCCATTTGTGTGGGATGCTGACAATTTGTCACCTGAACCTCTAGGTCCAAATCCCGTGAAAGGGCACAACTCAAGTGTACAGCATTACCTGAGCAATTTCATTGGCTGTAAGGTCAGAAAGATGCCTTTATTTAATCTATCTCCCCATGTAACACACAGGTTTTCAGCCAGAAATTCATAAAATAAGTGAACGGCAGGAAGAGCTAGAATGAATCTTAAACCAATCCCCACAAAATATTTTGGATTTGAATTCTATTTGAAAATGACAGCTTTCCTCCACTGCCAGATATCTAAGTAGCCACACCTGAATGCCACAGGAGAGTACTCAAGTGCTACTTGGTGCTATTCTGGTTACAATTACCACTGAATCCATGGGGGGAAATGCTCATCATAGAAATACTCTTTCGATAAAGGAATTTCTTTTTGAATGCAGACAGAATTCAGTCCCATACTTACATATGTGCATTATGTTTAAGTGCATTACTCAAGTATATAAATTTACCCACATATTTAAGTGTTCTGCTGGATCAGAGCCATAATGAATGAATAGCTAATACTACAAATTAATAACCAGTACTAAAAACAACCCATCTTTTTGGAAACACTATATTCAAGTGTTTGTAATTAATTTAGGACCTTTCAAATGTATATTTCTAATACCTAGTAGGAGATTTGTGCCCGTACTTCACTTACAGTAAGTTCTGAAGAACTGCATGTTACTATATGCACTTTTAAAGATACATAGGCTGGCCAAAGAACTGAAAGTTTCCAAATAAATATATATTGCACCATAATATTCAAAATTTCTTGCAGCTGCTCACACTGTACTGAAAGAGTATAAAAATGTCCTCAGTTCCAAATTATACCATATTATATCCAGTATGCTCAAGGGGAAGAAGGGAGACCAAAACCAGAGGGCTTTTGCCTAAAACTGGAAACATGGAGAGTCCCACTCTCCAGATTATTCCAGCCCCCCAAAGATCTACAAATTATCTCCTGAAGGTGCTGCATTCATAACCACCCAAGGCCATGGCTGCACCCATTCTGAAGTTTTCTCCTTTTTGAGGAAACAAGGGTGAATGGGAGGCTAAGCAGGAACAATTAACCTGTTCACTCAAGTCCATATATTTGGGCTACTTCTCCTCTCATGTTCCTCACTCTAAATCAGGACGAAGTGGTGTGAGAGGGAATTAGTCTGACCCTATGAGGGCATGACAGCACTTTGACCATTACCAGATGATGCTGCTCCATATCATCACTGGCTGGTAAAACTGCAGGCAGGTGACTTGGGCTTGCTACCAATAGCAACCTGTGGGTGAGCAGGACACCTGCTTTACCTTTCCTTATACTTGCTGCTATCAAACCTTTCGTGTTTTGGGGTAGAGAGGGAAGGTGGCAAAAATTACTACTTAACGGAATTTTATATTCTGTGGTAAGAGGATCTCACAGAAGAAGGAAGACAGCATGGGCCCCTTCACTGGATGACAGGCGAAGTTCTTTTTTAGTTCCTGTGAAGTCGGTTTAGCACCATGTGTCGACCATGGCTGCTGCTAGGGATGCACTCAGTGTCTGGAGATTCTGCTCGCTCCAGCAACGACAGCCTCAGAGCACACTGTTTGTTCAGCAGGTCTCAGTCCATATACCAGTTAATGACAATGCTGGAATTGACATTTCTAGGAAGGTAATGTGTTTCCTCTGCATACTTTTATTGGCTTACTTTAGACTATTATAGCTTACTCACAAGAAACCCGCTCTCAGAAATCAATCAAAAACTGGCCAGAGTTTGGCTTTTCTTTCTTTCAGAGGATGCTGACTTAATTGATTTTATAGAAATTTATTCGCGTTGCCAAAATTATCTATATCAAAAACAGGAACAAATTTTTTTCAAAAGTAAAGAATTACATTTTGTTTTGCCTATAATTCTCAAAGAAAAAATTTAAATTAAAATTTAATTTTTAATGAAAAATTAAAAGTATGTAAAGAAGGCATTTTCAGTATTTCCAAAGTTAACATCTTCCTTCTACATTCCACTTTCTCAACCATTTAGAAAATAAGAATGTTCTTAGAAGTTGAAGGGTCATGATATCCTAAAAAACAGATGATGTCCACTGCAACAACCTCTGAATTTTCTTGAAAGCTCAGAAGCAGCAGCAGCTGCAGAAGTGTCACTTTTATCACTCTCATTCTTTGGCATCAGTGCCACTGGTTCCTGACAATGCTAACCTGCTCTCCCTTGTATTTTGTATGGAACAGATGCACACAAGGCATGAAATATAAGAGATTGGGATACATGATTAATCTTCAGTCTTTAACAATTCCCTAAATGCTCTGTTTCTGAGGTATGTGAAAAGATTGTCACCGTTCACTTCTCCCTGTGATGAATAAAATGGGGAAGTGATTAAAATGGATGAGTGCTGGGCTGCAATTACACTTTGTCCTACTACTTTGCCAATTTTTGCCATGGCAGAAAATTCTTGGTGCAACAAGCATTTGACACTGGAGCAAAAGGAAATATTTTTATCATCTATTCTGATCTCCTATAGCAAAACCATATATATATATACACCAAACACCTTTGAGCCAAGGAAATGTATTTCTCAGGACAAGAAGCGTAGAAGCCAACATCTCAGGAAGCGTGTGCTGACTGAGGACACGTTGTATCTGGTGGCTGCACAAGAGGAAAAAACATTCTCAAGCTTAACCCAAAAAAGCTGTTAAGCTCTTAATATGGACAGAATAGTAGGAAGTGATCAAAACAATATTCCTCTATGTTTAGGGTAGAAAAATGTGAGCTTCCAGACACAAAGAGTAAGAATTGTTACAAACTACATATATGGACTGAGACATTCTGAAACAAGCAGCCCTATGGGTAGTCCCATGTGCTGGTCAAGAGGATCCAGGTGATGACAAAAGGCAGTTGGCAAAGGCAGAGAGGGAAATCTACTCTTCCCAGGACAACTCAATGGATGCCAAGCAGAGTACTGCCTTCATTTTCAAGGACTTGGTTCCATATAATGTTTGATCAATACACATATTCTAAATTGAAAAATTAAATCAGGAATAACTCTGTTCAAAAATATGTAGAAGCTCTGCTCTTTCCTATTTATTTTCACACAAGTTGTCTACTCAGCAAAATCTAAACCAGACTATCAATGAGTCCTTATAAGAGACTGCTTTTTAATTTCCTACACTTCTAGGACTTCCCTTGCAGGGCACAATATAGCTTTGACTTCCCAGTGTCCAACTGAAATAATTTTCTGCCCTTTGAGACATCATTAGTACCTCATGAGCATGGCACTACAAAGCCTCCAGGGCAAGAAATGAAATGCTAAGCATGTTTGATTAGAAAGTCTCAGCATCTCCCAGGGAGAGAACACACGACAGTAATTTGGAATAAGCAAAGGCCACATCATGTCCTGTGAGTCCACGCTTGCCAATAATTTCTAATCTTAGCTCTTTATCTGGAAGGCCAAAGGAGAGACAAACTCACTCTTTGCCTTCACAGGAGCTTTCAGAGAACCTGAGAAAATGAAAGGCAGCCATGTGTGGGACAAACCCCACAACCAGGACCTCCAGGCCTGTCCCACGAGCCTGCCCAGCACCGGGCAGCCAGAAAGGCAGAAATGTGGCAGAAACAAGCCAGCCCTCCCATCCCAGATGTGCTGGGTGTCAGGGCGCTCAGTGCCTCGGCGGTGCCAGGAGCGCAGGGAGAGCCTCCTGCCTGGCACCACGGTGGGCAGGTCTCACAGCCCTCTGGAGGGGATCCTCTGCTCACTCCTGCAGCGGGTGGGAGCAGCACCAGCCTGGACTCTGCTGCCGCTGGCTGCGAGGGACCCGCCAGCTCCCACATACCAGACGAGGCCCTCAGCTCTCCCTAGGGACCTTCCCACTGAAGCTGAACTAGACTGGCACGCAATTCTGAAGGACAGCCAAACTTCCTATCAAGCTATAACCAGCTGTTTTCTTCTTCAGGAAAGTATGGATTTGGTGCTAGTAACAGCCACCCAAATAACATTGCAGAAATATGCACATATCTGCTCTGGTATGCGTGTATGATTCCTACATCTTAATGTTACTATAAGCCAAAACTGAAGCTTTTTACTTCAAGTATTACAGTTTCCTACATACTTTGTGAAGAATGACTACATACCATCAAGTGAAAATTAATGCACATTTAGACAGGATAAAGATGTTACAACTCAACATTTGCAAACATTACCTGATGTGTAACTCTTGTATGGCTTGACATGTTATTAACAGTACTTTAAACCTTATGTTATTTTTTAATTTAATGATTATGCCTGAAAATAGCCCCTTTCAAATTCAGTTGCAGTAATGTCTTTAAAAGCAAGCTTTAAACTTAATTTGCTGCACATAAAATTATCCAAATAAGTTGCATAGTTTAAATAAGTTCAATTGTGCTTTGTAGCAGAACTCACAGTAATTTCTCATCTCTTAAAAATACAATTTGCAGATATGAAGTTGACAATACATTTAAGCATTTTTGGGAGTCTAGACATCAACAATATGAGTTTTTGTCCCTCTTCCACTGACTTCTGCTGTTCATAACACCTCATCTTTACAATGATATTAGATCAGAGCATGGACATTTAATGGACACATCTGAAATAATTACAAACACAATTTTTAAAACTCCATTGTCGGGAGAGCAGAAATAAGAACTCGGGTTGGTTTGAGGTATCCAGCCCTCAGGAACATATTATGGTTGTTTGCATCGAGCTTTGTTGGTTCTATCACGTTACATTTAGATTAAAAATAGAAGGCACAGGTGTTTTACAAGGCGCCGTAATTAAGCCAACCAACAAAACTAAATACTACATTACCAAGCCAGGGGTCTACATCTCAAGAGTGACTTCTTCCAATGCATTTTCATTTGAGGAATTTATTGCTTCTGAAAAAGGGCCGGGGTAGGTCTGTGCTAAGCAGTTCATTCCTTGTGCCACACTGGTGTCTCCTCGGGAACTGAAGGTAGGGCAGGATCTAGTCCGTGCATAGTTTTGTTGGGGTCCAGCTTGTCCAACCATCTCACTCACAGTGTTCACCGGCGAAGCCCTCCAACTCTGTCTCTGCAGTTGTTCTTCCTTACATTTTATGGAATACCAGGCCAGGAAAATAAACAAGAATCCCACAAACTTGAGAGCAGCTGCCAACCCAAAGTAGACAAAACGAAACGAGGTGACATCGTATTCCCAACAAGATCCTTGTACGCCGCAATCCTGTTGCCAAAGCATGCACGTGGTGTCAATAACAGCCCCAAAATAAATTGGAGTGGGAATGTAAGCTGAAACAAAAATAGCAAGAGAAATAATATGTGTTAGCACATTGTGGAAAACTTCTAAAGAAACTATATGCCTCAGCCAAAGAGTGTAGGTTGAACATTTTTGAGATTTCTACACTGCTGTTCTCACATGAAATGTAAAACATGGAAAACTGGCCACTCAATCTTCCCACCAACATTATTTATCCCACACGTCAAACTTACCACAATTGCAAGAGAATTCAAACAAAGAAGCCAACGCAGCAGCACCTTACAACAGGTACTTCCATCTGCTGTCCTCAGACAGCTCTTCTTGAGCTACGTGTCCCCCCCACAAAAAAAACCAATTTTGCTCTCAGGAAGTAAAATATGAGAGAAGGTGAAATACATTATCACCATACATTACCTGTTGAACATTCTTTGCCCATGAGCTGGGAAAGGTGCTGTTTTTAGATGAAGGAGAAAAAGCACTAAAGATCACAAAAAGTTTTTCAAGATAGATGTAAGTGGTAAGACAACCAAGATTATAAATTTCCTTTTGAATAGATCTTCCTCAGAAACAGAGTTTAACTTGTAAGGCAGTTAAAAATGCAGCCAGTCCACCGAATGTTCCTGCTTTCTCCAGAAATATAACACCTTTAAGATGAGATTTGAAATGTCCTTCCGCAAACAAAATTTGAGGATGCAGCTCTGTGGGCTTCTTTTGTTTTCTTAAAACTGACCTTGATTGCCCTAGTTATATATTTCATAGTAGCTGAACACCTGGAGTGGTCTTTATGGGCAGGATTTTAGAAATTCAAGAGTTTGAAAGAGACTGCTTTGAAAAACTAAGGCTTTTAACACCTATTCATTTTTGCTTTGAAACACTTGAAAGACATTAAGTAATATTAGAAGAAAGATATTGACATTAAGTAACAAATGCTTATTTTAAAAATTAAAAAACTATTGTTATTGCTGAAAGCAACAAAAATCTGCTTTTGAAAGCAAAAAAAATCCTTATAAAATAATATTTAGTAACTATTAATTTTTAAATACAATTTGAAACTGTAAAAATGTATCTTTCTGAGACAACAATGTTGTTCTAAAAAGTCAGTAACCAAAAAAAGTAAATTAACTACATTTTCAGATGCAACGTTTTCAGAAGCTATTAATTTTAGGTTTCTAATACAGTTAGTCGAGCAATTAGTTGCAGATTTATGGAATTTTAATACTTTTATGGTGCATTTAAGCTGAACATGGCCTTTATGGAAATGCTGAGCTACTGTAAGACTTACCAAGAGTTCTTAATAAAACAAACTGCATTCCTAGTGCAAAGGGCCGCTCCCCATCTTCCACAGACCTAGCAGGTGAACAGAAAACTCCAGTGAAGAAACAGTCATAACTGGTAATCATCCTGGTATGTTCTGGCTCTACCTCATGCTTTTTTCTGAGCTATAGAAAATCTTTGTCTGAATTTCTTCTCTTTAGCTTCTACTACTGTTAACTCCTAGTGCTAGGTAAAAATACAGCCAGCCCCTCCTGAAACTGTTTAATCAAAATCTCAGTCATGCCTTTTGACCTTTCTTTACCTGTGTTAAGGCCTGAAGAATTTGATCCAAACCCATTAAGGAAATTTAGAGAATCCACACAAAATGTCTATGACTTGTCATGATAGCTTTCTGTTATTTCATCTGTCTTAATTTATTTTTCTTAGTATTTTTGAGGTAAATCAGAATTAATGGATAACGAAATTGGTGAAAGCTGGACTCAGGTTCTGAATTTAACACATCTTTTTTGTAGCATAAGCACTTTGAAGCTACTTTAGGAAAAATATCAGTAAAAACATCCAAACAGTCTCTTTAAATACTTTTTCAAGTCAAGTAATACACAGTTCATTCCACTGGTTTCAAAGGAAAAATGTCAATCTTACAAAGACTAAATACAAAGTAACAAGATTCCACAGTGCAACTACAATTTAGTAACCCGCAAGTTATCTAGTGATTTTTAAAAAATTTTCATTCTTCATCTACAGCTCTTAAGATAGACAGCTTCTAATGACATTGAAATACACCATAAAAAACACACAAAAATCTGCAGTCAAAGGGCTGCAGCTGTAAAATCAAGTTTTGATGTCAAGAAATTGAGAAACTGGAGAAGCAACTTGGGCCACAGACCTTCAATCAATGCACTAAGCACCATATGTGGTTTGGGACAGCAGGTGTCACTGCCCATGTGTGTGGGCCACCGTTTTTTGTACTGAACATTACAAAATCCTGTTGGAGATGTCCCTTATGTACCTCACTATTGTAAGGTTCACTGCGATATTGACCTTCATGTGCCTTTGCACAATTGCAATGCAAGGGCAATGGTTTTTTTTATTAATATTACTTTACATGTGGGAAACCCAGAGACAGAAGGAATAAAGTCAGAAGTCTCTGAATTATAATGGTGCTGTGCACACAATAGTTGAGGTAAGGCTGAGCTGCTGGAATTCTGATGTGACCAGCCCTAAGTGTCTGGCTTCAATGTCCTAACACTGATCCTTACACCCATTCTGTGGATTTTTGAAAAGCAAACCGGAAGACAAAATTCCACTATGTGACACAGCACAGTCCTCCATGTGTCAGCAGCAGGCTCTTGCGTAAACCTTAGCCACTTGAGCTGAGAAAATGACAGCAAGAGTGTGCTTGTCCTTGGAAGGGGTGACACAAAGATTCCTGCCAGGGGTTTCTCAGCTGTGCTCACAACTCAGCCTAAGGATACTAAAGCTAAGTCCTGACCTGCCTCATGTTTTCCAAGGTTCCGTGACCTATTACAAAGATTTTCCATTATTAATATTTTTCTAGGGGGCTAATTTTGCCCCAGAACATCAGAGTGAAGCTCTAAACACAACGCTACCAGAAGGAAATCCCACGTGGTTGGGAGGACCATTCTCACAGAAATAAAAGGCCCAAGACTGGTGTAAAAAGACCCCTCAATTTGAAGACAGATTTTACACAAAACCAGGACAAAGGTGTCTCTATGTTAGCAATTAATGCAGCTAAACAGCTAGTGCTGAGACCTGACAGGTACACCACAAGCATTTCAAGCATTTGTAGGGATTTACTTCATATCAGCTCTAACCTGGTCTCATGGACAGGATGCCCATTTGCATCTGGATCATTTTGGGTGTGCTTCTGCAGAGTACCTCAAACACTGGAAGAGGCTTCCTAGAGAGGTGGTCGATGCCCCGTGCCTGTCAGTGTTTGGACAATGCCCTCACTAACAGGTTTTCATTTCTGCTCACTCCTGCAGTAGTCAGGCAGTTGGACTGGATGATTAGAGAGAGTATTTACCAGAGCCTGTAGGGACAGGACAAGGGGCAATGGCTTCAAACTGAAAGAGAGTAGGTTTAGATTAGATATTAGGAGAAAATTCTTCACTGTGAGGGCAGTGAGGCACTGGATCAGGTCACCCAGAGAAGCTGTGGATGCCCCATCCCTAGAAGTGTTCAAGGTCAGGCTGGATGGAGCTCTGAGCAACCTCGTCTAGGAAAGGTGTCCCTGTCTACAACAGCAGGTTGGAACTAGGTAACTTTTCATGTCCCTTCAAACCCCTTCAGATCCTATGATTCTGTGCTCTTTGCAGGTCCCTTCCAACTGAACTGTTTTATTCTGTTTTTTCTATCTTCCAGCTCATCTTCACCTGAAAAGAACTTCCTTCTTGAATTCTGAGCTCTTCAGCTTCATATTCCAAACCAAATAGACATCTTTAAACCATTTTTTGTCCTCCTGTTATCAGCAGAACCAAGGTTTGTGGGTACGCTTTGTAAATTCCAGTAAATAATTATATCATTTTTCTCTAATTCCTCCTCCTCTTTAAACAGCAGCAACATAGATTATACAAATATAAATTTATTTTAGCAGTAGACCATATTGTATTTTTTCAGCTAACTTTTCTTTAAAAATCAGCAGAACTTCACTTACAGGAACTGTGTTTTAAAAGGACAAAGATATTACAGGGAATGATTATGTTTATCAAACTAGACAGCAAAGATGGCAAAAGCCAATCCAAAAATACTATTTTTTTTTCAAATTGACAAATAAATGCTACTGCCCTTTTCCTACAAAGGCTGTGTTGTTCTCCATCCTGAGAGTAGTGGCAGTAATACCACTACTATGGCACAAGTTCAAAATTCTTGTGAAGACTCAAAACCAGGTATGTGGCAGGAATGAGCAATTTTAAGAATGAGAAAAGGATAATTTTAAATACTAACGTCTTCCATTTGTATTTGAAAATCCAAACCATTGCTCTAAGAAGGTTGAAATTTTTTCAGGAGTAATCATTTTCTTCCATGCTGTTTTGCTTGTTTTCTCTTTATAGCACCTGGATTCACTGTGCACTTCATGTTTCCCAAAGTGGGTGATCATATTACATATTCTGGATACAAACAAGTTTCACCCTATGCCTGTCAGCCCTATTCTATTCGCTTTTTTAAGGATACACAAGCTTGACAGGCACTGGTGATAGCAGGCATGGCAAAACTACTTACAAATCCTAACTGAGTTCTCACCTGAGTGTCACTATGACTGCTGATGGCTGGGCACATGCTGTTATAAGGGTGACAATGAAGAGGAATATGAGGAATGGGATGAGCGTGTTGCAGGTTCGATCACACTTCCCAGACACAGCGTAGCCGTTCTCGTTCAGGTAGGTTTTGACAATCACCAGCCGCAGCTGACTGCGCTGCCCCACTGTCGGCGGAGTGATCACCTGGCGACTCTGCACACAGGCACATTCTGTGTAATTTCTGACCTGGGGAGAGCAAACAGGAACATTTCCACATAGAAAATATGTGTAAGAAAGACACTGCACAGAGACATTGTACGACACTCCTGTGGTACTTCTCAATTGAGAATTTTCTGCCTTGAGCATCATTGCCCCAAGTACAAGCAAAGCTATGTCTCCAAGTAATTTTAAAGCTGGCCAGGACTCTCTGTGATGAGGTTGCCTTTCCATTGCTTTATTTAGTCTGAGTTTTAAAAAAAATCTGGAATATTTTTGGGAAATACTGACAAAACAATTCAATCACTTCTGACAGGGAGGCTGGGGGTAAAGATTTTTTTCTATTGTACTACAAAAACTGTGAGGAAAAACTCTTCAGGCAGCAGTGACAATGCCACATGCTGAAATTTAGCAAGCTGCTGGCTTTCATATTCAGGCAGTGTCTTCTGCCATGCTAATGAAAGCCTACCCAGATCTGGCCAAAGAGCAACAAGCTGCATTTCATGCTTGAAGCTCAGGACCTTCCACTTGGATGTGCATGTAGATCTGGACAGGAGCAAAAACAGAGAATAAAGAAAAGCAGAGACTAAACCAGTGAGACCAGAGGACATGAGAGATTCCTGAATGGGCAAAGAGAATTAAATTAAGATGAAGAGACTGAATAAAGAAGTAGCATTTCACAGGCAAAGGGGACTGTGTTTTGAGCAACGTGAGGAAGACTAGATCAGAAACAGCCTTCTAATGTGCTACTTTCATTTTTTTCTAATCTAATGGCAAAGGACTGTGCAGCAGATCAGAATATTCCAGTGCTACAGCAGAAGGTCAGGACATATGTGACATTACAGGAAGGAGTTTTTTGTTGCAATTTTGGCATTCATCAAACCTTGGACTACACATGCATAGAAGCTACAAATTAATCCTAAAATGGTAAATTTAAGCACTTAAGACATCAGGACATATCCTAATTATGGCTGTTTGTAAATTTTAATGTATACCTTTATATGTACCCATGCTATTGTGCAGCGTAACACCTTTTTCCCCCATGGGATTTAGCTGAACATCTTAATAATATATCTATTTATCCAGTATTTTACCTCCCATTTTCAAAATGTGACTTCAGGTATTTTTTTCCTCACACTAAAAATACTCCACTACAAAGATGGAATGACTCACATTTCCTTTGGATTTTTCTATAGCACTCACTATTACAGCTTAACTCTTTCAAAAAGGAGTCGTTTATCTTCAAAACAGTTATGAGGTATTGATGTTGTTATCTGTGTTCTGTAGTTAAGTAACTGAAACAGATCAAAAATTTCACAAACATGGAATCCTTTTTTTCAGAACATTTTCCATTATACCCAACTAAATATATTCTAAATGTAACCTTTCATGCTTTCAAATACAGATTTAGGCAATGTATCTACAAGTGGCACTTCTGGTTATTGCTCATGTTCATCACCCAGAACATGAAGAATCCAAGACTAATGACCAACTGGGAGAAGTTTTGTTCAAGTGACTTGTCCAATGTCACTTAGAAACAAAGCCAATGACAGATTTCGGTTTCCCAAGGCAACAGTCCACTCTAGTATCACATGAGTATCTGATTTCTTTCTGCAGTGCTTCACCCTAAACTTCTTACTGCTTCCAAATAAAAATGCCAAATAGGCATCCTACAGAAATTAGTCCTCTTTACTACGCAATCTTGGTACATCACCAGCAAAAACAAGTCTGTGTATTAAATGAGACAGACACAGCATGACAGAAATGTTAGAGTATAGGAATAGATATATGTATAAATATATATACATAAAAACAGGTATGAAATGTACACTGATATCCTTTCCTCTTAGTTCGAACTTTTAAATGGCTAATTTTGAAAACAATCTATGTTATAAACTTAAATCCAAATATTATACATTAGCAACATTTTCTGTGTTATACAGTGGCACTAACTTACATTTGTTGGTTTTAAAAGTACCCTACAAAAAGGGTTATTTAATTTAAAAAATGCCTTTTCCAAGCAATGTCAGTCCTATTCTATTTACCATTAGCTACCAAGTTAAAACTTCAAGCCATGAAGCATCTTTCCTTAAATCATAAGATACGATAGTATGTTTCAAAATCTGTAGTGAAGAGCACACACTACCAGAGTATTTCCCTACTAAATAAATTCTTGATCCAGGAAAGCACAAATTATATTATATAGACACTGAAATTTAACCACAGGCTCACACTGTATGGTTTTCCAATTTGTCAAAATAATTTTCTACTAGCAAGATAATTTTAAAAGGAAAAAAAAAAAAAATTAAAGGAAATTAATCTGTTCTCAGTGGCATCTACATATGAACATGGTTTTTCACACCATTATCCAGGTGACCTGAGAAAGCACAGTGCTGGACCTAACATTCTCCTGCTTCACAGGCTGGCTCAGGACTGCAAGTCAGAAGACTGATACTTTATAAGTAAGCTTTCTGAAAAGCACAATCAAGCCCTGAGAAAATCACTGTTTACACTACTTCTTGTCTTTCTTAATTATCCTTTTTTAAAGGACAGTTCCATAACAGAAGAATTTAAGAGTTATTTTTTTTTTTAATGAAACTAATATGACCATAATGATCTGTTGATACGTAAGTCAGATTCTACTTTTCAACTGTCTTCTTGTGCCCAGTCCTGGAAACTGCCAAATTTCCATGGTTTGGTTTTACCAGCAGGATGTCCATCTCCAGTTCAGCGTAACTGGAATACTGGGTTGTAACAAGCAATGTGTTTCCAAGAAAGAAAGTGGATTATTAACATCTTTTAAGTTCTGGTTACTCGAGTTTGATAACAACCTTCATTTAGCCTGGAAGAGGTTTAGAAAAAGGCCATGGTCAAACTGTTTTACAAGAGCAGAATACATGGGCAGTCTTTACCTAGCCAAACAAATCACAGACCTACCAGTGCACTGCTGCAGGTGCAAGATCTACTTGGCAAAATGATGACGCTGAAACAAACACCAATGACTTTAAACAGGTCCTAACTAAATTTAAACAGGAGTTTAGAATGCTTCCAACTACCTGAAGAGTTAAGTTCTTCCTTCAGTTCAGAGAGGGAGTCACAAAAAAACTCAAACTGCTCTAAAAGGTAAGGCTGAGCTTGAAGAAAGTTTGACATGGCTGCCTATGTTGGCAGAAAGCTGAATTAGATGTCACTGACTCAAGGCACCCTCTCCAAGCCCTGCAGGAACAGCAGGCACGCAGGTCACTGCCACCAAGGTCTTTGGGGCCTGTACTGGAAACATCAGCCCTCCCTGCCCCATGGTATTTTGCACTCACTCAGCTGGAGGATTCACTTAGCACAAATGAACTTGTGCCTCAAATTGGTACGTAAGTACAGGATGTGAGTTGAGACCATGCAATAATAGCATTGCCAGTCTTCCAAAACATTGTAAGGCTCAGAGATGGACAAGTCAGCTGTAGAGAACTTCTCTGCAGCTTTGAGGAGGGATGCTTGAGCTAGGAACAGAGAAGTCTCCAATCTGCACTGGTCCCGAGGGGCTACTCAGGGGTTGTGTGTGGATGGTGGGTGAAGCACTTACCCCTGCGCTGTGGTTTCCACCACTGATGCAGCCAGCTAGGCAAGGATTAAAATATGTTATTCCATCTGATCCACAGACAGGCTCGTACTCATGAATCTTACATCCACAGTTAACATTACAGCTTCCAGTCAGATTCCTGTGGGCCATGGCAAGAGTGGGACTGAAGAAAGGAAAAAGAATATGCTAGTAGAGCACACACAGATATCCACATCCTCCTGTACAGAGGGAGTAAACATCCTACTCATTAGCTCTGGAACTGAGAGTTGATTATTAGAGAAAGACTGTGTTAACTCTGGGTTATGTACATGACAAACAATATAGAAAAACACCTAAGTCATCCTTGCCATCAGCTAAAAACACGATAAAAGAAATAATACCAAAGTTTAAAATGTGTATCATATTTGGCTAGGTAATAGGTGTATTTTCCCCTAGCTTTTTTTTTTTTCTTCTATGAGGTACGATACCACTATTTTATATGTCTATTCTAAGCTGCAGTAATTTCTTGTTTATTACTAATGAAAGACTCAGTGACATGATGTAAGGATTCTGTGAACTAATGTGAACTAATGTGAATGATATCTCTTCCCACATACCAACAACTGTTCAGAAAACTTAATGCTTGTATTATACAAATATGTGAAATCTACAGGAAGCTCTCTAGATCTGAAAGACTGCTGTGCTTTTACTAAATGTCTGTAAATGAGCCACCACTCTGCTTCTCTAAACCATTCCCCAAAATCTGGCCAAAGTTCAACTTCCTAGGTGCTCCCCTGAAGGGTTTGGTGATATACTATGAAGGAACTAAAGAGAATTTCAAAGCCGAAAGAGACAAAAATACCGAAGACCAGGCTCATCACTATTACTGCTCTAGTGAAATATTGCAGTTGCAATTAAATAAGCCACATCTAATATTAATTAATGTAACCTAATCATATCTAGTGGTACCTGAAGGTATAGGATTAAAGTATTACCTTTTATCCATACTATTTCTGAACATGCTAGCTCAGCTACCAAAAAGAAAATAACTGTACCACTTAGATATATATACACACCCACCCTGAAATCTAAGTTATTTGCTGCTGTCCTTATGCAGCCAAACTATAACAAGTGAGAATTTTTAAATGGCCCATATTGTATTTACACCTATTTTTACTACACTTGTCACACTCTCTGACTTGTTTCAGGTTGCTAAATTAACTTTGGTAAGTGAAAAAGCAAGACTCTACAGTGTGGTTTATTGCTGGCTCAATTTTCTGCATCTCATTTGTAATTTCACCTTGGTTTAAAATATTGTCAGCAGCATGAATGCATTAAGGCAATGGAAATCTTATCTGAATGACCTTATTCATACCAATCTATTGCCAAATGATAGGGCTGGCTGAAGCTAAAGACCCTAGCTCTTATTTCCTAAATCCCTTCCTGTCTAAAGAAATCACGACTCCTGAGTTTGGCACTCACACTCCCTCTTCACTGCATAAGGCAATTCCAAGCCACTGAAAACTGAAAAGCAGCCAAGACCAACATTTTCACCTGAAGCTTCTCCTGTTACTTAGCAAGCACCCCATTTTATTACATTACTTTCTGTCATAGCTGTACTCTAGGCTTGTAAGTTCTGAACAGCTGGAGAGAGGCTACCACATAGAAGGAGAACAATTTTTGTAGCACCCAATTTCCTGACCTCCTATCACAAACACACTGTCAGGCAGTTCTCATCAGCTCCACAATAACTGTTAAATACAGTGGCCAATGCTAACAAAGTGATTATTAGTGGGAAACACACAGATATCCCTTATGGCTTTGGACATATTTCAAATGCTTCCTTCCCATCCTTGAGTCAAGGCAGCTTAAACACCTGCACCTGCATGGCTCCCTAAAGCTACCCAAATCTGTGCTTGGTCTTGGAGAGCTCTGGCCAAAATGCAAACAGTAGCCTACTTCACTTCCATAGTCCTTGAGAACTGGTAACTATACTGTCTGAGAACTGTACTGGAATGCACGACCACTCCACACCGGGCACTACAGTGTAATATTGAATTAACTGTTCTGCCTTGTTCGCCCTGCTCCCAGTACTGCTCAATGCTCACTGCTGTTTAAAACTACCTCAAGTACCTTTGCTTTAAGCGGATCAGTAGATATCCAGGGAATTTCAGCACCTCCTCAGCCAGGCAGGAGCTGAACAGAATCTACACTGGGTTTGTGGCTGCATCCTCAAGATCCTATACACATACTCACGGACTGCCACGGCTGCAGAGCCTCACAAGGGCTGCTGTTGGCTTGCCTTCATATCTGTGACGTGTGGGCAAGGCCAATGTGAAGATAACCAACTAACAGCAGACTTACTGCATCCCAGCTACCCCAGGGACCACAAGGGATGTTCTTCTGTTCCCATCTTCTACCCCTGACTAGACCAGAGACTCGGCTAGGGAGCCATTCTGCACACAGTGTGTCACCCACGCTGTTGTCACCTCCTCACATCCTGTTCTTAGTGACACTCAGTAGCACAACCACTGCTCAGAGCATTCCACTTGACTGGTTTTCTTGTATTTATACACCACTATTTGCTTTAGTTGAATATGCTTGTCTTCCCAGCTGTGCACTTTTGCAGACAATTAAATATTACTAAGTAGCTTTCAAATATTTATTGATCGCCTACTGAACACACAAATCAGGTTCACAAATTTAGCTCTTGGAGCTACTTTACACTTTATGGTCTAGTTGGATGCTAACCAAAGCCTTTCTGAGTGTTTTGTTTCTTGCTCCATAAACAAACAAGGTACGCTTTTAGAAACAAGTTACAGCTTGAGCAGGAAGTTAAATATCCAGGACTGGTAGCGGTTCTGTCACCTTCTCAGCTATCAGCTGAAATTTGTTATATTATATCCTGCTGGATTTCAATAAGCAGTATGCTGAAACACATCATATAGCAACAGGTAGACTTTTCCAGTAACCTCTCAACAGAACTTTTTCTCCAATGAAAAAAACACCAAATCATCAAAACATTCCTCAGGAACACACAGATTTCAGCAGCACAGTGACAAAAGCTTTTCACACCAACAGGAGAGGCAGCATTTCTGGAGCTTTACGAAATCCCAGTCAGCCTGTTGAGCTGGATGTCCCAGATGCCTGAATACTTGGCATATGAAGAGGCTCCACGACCTGTCTGGGAGGAGCTTGTACCCATGTTCCTGTTGACAACAGGGCTCTGTCACACTGCACAGGACCAGGTCCAGGGACAGCCCAGAGTGTCAGGAAAGGCACAGCTCGGGTTTCACTCTCCCAACCTCTCCCACCCTGCAGCACATTCTTCTGACCTCTTACCCCTCCACCACCTAACACCCTTCTCAGCAACAGATGGGTAGGGTTGTTCCACTGGCAGGAGAACCTGTTCCCCCATCTCGCTCCGCTTATGCAGCTAACTCACTTCAGCTGCACTTCTGAACATTACCATGACACAGACGTTAGGAAATCAGCTTAAAAAAAAAGGTGAATGAAATCAGGCATGCAAGAAATGAGAAGCATGAAACTGGAAACTGAGCTGAGACCACTGTGATAATTTAATCTCGGGGTAATTTTTTGTTTGTCCTGGAAGAAGATTTAAGTTTATAGATACACAAAGCAAATATGCTCAAATGAATAACAATAACAAGTTACTGCAAGCTCTGTCTCTCCAGCTTTCACCGCTTTTGTTTCTCAGCATATCACTGTAATGTTTATTTGGGGAATTTCTTTTTTGTTGCTTAGAGCAAATACTTTGCACACAGAGAAGTTTGGGTTTTTTCATCCCTTCAAGAACATGTAATACACAAAATCATCTACTAACTGCACTTCCAAAAGTTCATCATCAGACAGTTGTGACTCATGCTTTCATCTTCATTACCTTCACTATTCACTTATTGTTCACTCCTCTTTCACTGGTGGGAAACGAAGGATGAAGGAGTTTCAGATGCTGGGGACATGAAATCTCAACTAACATATGTCTGTGTAACTCTGTTTTAATCATACGGGATCAACCATACAGCACGTACTATAACAGATTTCTTGAATGCTTCTTTCAGGAAGGAATCATTTTTTCTTGAAGGTATGTATTTTTCTGGAAGTAAGCTGAACCAAAGCACTCTACTAATCCTGCCTTCTAGCACTGGAAGACTGCCTATTCTCTGTGGAGGACAGTGAGCCTTCGGCACTCCCTTGGAGGTGAGAAGCCTGAGGGCTAGAGACAAGCAACCTTCCTCTAGGTTAGGGTGATTCACCCCCAGCATGCTTTGCCTCCCTATGGTAATACCTTGCACCCAGTTGGCTAGCTGCTTTCACCCTACCCCCTGCCTTCCCCATAAAAGCCCCTGCCTTCTGCCCTGGGACCCTAGGGGAGTTCTTGCTCTTGGTCTCCCCTTTGCAGAGGCTGTTGCACAGTAAAACTACCTCTGTGGAATTGCCAAACGAGTCCCCTTGTCTCTCTGTCCCCGAGGTGGCTTCAGGTGACCTGCAAAGAGCTGAAATCGCAGGAGCTGATGCTACTTGCTGCAGTCACCCCCTGCCAGGAAGGCCTGCTATAGCCCCTGGAAGAGTTGTTCTCTGCAGGATGCTCTCTAGAGAGACCGCGGTGTGCTGGTGCTGGCCAGCATCAGACTCCCTCGGCAATCCTCCACAAAGGAAAACAGAGCATTTATCCCTGAATTACAGCACAGCACATCACAGATTTACCTGCATCAGCCATTAAGAGCAGGTTCTTAGAGAAATTGCACCAAAGCTAGTAAGTCCTGCTCATGAGCTGATCTATGGGAAAAGCAGCCTAGTTTCAATGCAGCAGCTGCTGTAGAAACATGGGATGTGAGAAAGAGCTGCTCTGCTTGTTTCAGCAGGTGCAGATGCTGCCAACTTGCAACACTGCTGCACCTGAGCTGCCAAGGACACGAACAGAAACCAGCCCCAAATGACACTTCCTGAACTATTCTTTCAATTACAAACAAAGATGCTGCTCCTTCCATTAATAAGATTCAACTGCAAGTTTGCTAAACGTGTGCTGGGACAAAATCCAGAACCCCATCTGACAAATTGCATTTGTTCACTTCTCAGGAAGACTGTTCTGTGTCTCCATGACACAATGCTAGTAAAGCTGATAAAGAGAAGACCTTTATTAGATGTGACTGACAATGAAAAGGACTCTAGTTTCTAACATTTCTTTTCTAAATCCTGTTTTTCTCTCCAACTATTACTCCAGGGAAGGTTTGTGGTATAGGAGCAAAGTGAGAAAAGGGAAAACATGAGTTTTACTGCCTGGAGTTTTTAGAGCTGTGACCTTTATTTCACATATTCAGGCTTGGACTGAAACATCACTGTACTGGCAGTCTACGAACATATACAGGGGAAAAAAAAGTGGACCCTCTTCCCACAAGGCTAAAATTTAAATGAAATGCAGTTTAAGAAAAAAGTCCAATTATATTTTGGTAACGTTTAAACAAATAATTGATTTTGCACATGGTTTTATTCATATTTATTTAGATCATTGTAGCAACCCACAGGACTGAGGAAATACAAAGGCAAAGAGATAACCCCTCACCACATAATTTCTATAATTTTAATATTGGGCTATGTTATAAAAAGGATTATCTTAATTTGATAGCAATATTTTTGGTTTGGTATTGAAGGACATTCTGGATGGCAGAGATCTGCAGTCTCCTTGTTGGCAAGCAGCCGGAATTGCAGCAATGATGCAATTTTTGTGTAGCTGTCAAACAAGGGACCCTCTCACTGTGTTAGCTGGATTCCTTCTTTGTTGTTATTGTCCTGATCCAATTAGTCACTGCTTTCAAGTTAAGGGGTCCCACTGGCTGATTGGACTGAAATAGATACAAGAATAACAGAAACTCACACTGGTGGTACCAGAGGAAGAACATAAATATTTTTTAAGTAAAATGCCCAGTAAGTCAATTGCATACTTTAACTAAACTTTAATTGCACCAAAACAACACAAAGCAATCAAAAAGAGTCTATTTTGATTCATTACATATCAGAAATGTGAGAGATGGAACTGAACTAATCCAGGAATCTGCCACTATAAGTAAGCTCACCACAGAGCCTGTTTTAGCTGCCTTACACCACAATACATGCAAGAGACAGGTCTCAAAAAAACCAAAGCAGCTGATCTCTGCTATTTCCCTTTTATTTAGTATTGGTGAGGCCACACGTGCAGTGCTGGGTTCAGTTCTGGGCTCCCCAGTAAAAGAGAGACGAGTGAAAGACCACTAAGATGATGAAAGGACAGGAGCATCACTCTTCTGAGGAAAAGCTGAGAGAGCTGAGACTGTTCAGCCTGGAAAAGGCTCAGAGGGATTTCATCAATGCCTATAAACACCTGAAGGGAGGACGCAAAGAGGACGGAGCCAGGCTTTATTCAGTGGTGCCCAGTGCCAGGAACAGAAGCAATGGGCACACACTGAAACACAGACAGTTCCCTATAAACACCAGGAAACAGTTTTCACTGTGAAGGTGACTGGGTAACACAGGTTGCCCAGGGAGGCTGTGCAGCTTCCCTCCTTAGAAATATTTAAAAGCCATCTGGACAAGAAGATAATTCACTCATTCAGGACTTTCCACCTGGATGCTGTTATGGTGCAAGAGAAGGGATGCCATATTGTGGTTTGACATAAAGTGTGTTACGCTGCAATTCAAGTATCAAACATGCCCTCAGAACAAGGCTGGGGCATGGAACAATTGGTTCTAAAATGCTGAGATGTATAATACAGAGGTGCCCTTGATCTTCGTGATAACAGAAATGCTGATGATACACCAACAACAGTAAAACTGCTTGTGCCCAACATAAAACAGCAGAAAATCCTTTCTAATATATTCTAATCTGTGCATGCCTCCAGGTCCCATCCACTTCCTCGCAGCCAGTACAGTTAGAAGAATACTGAGTTATGAAACATACTGAATTATGAAATGTCATTCCCTACTTTTCTATGTACTGGTATGCACATACTTCTCTGTTAACTGAAACCCAGTTCATCCCTCTCCTTTGTAGTGGTTTATGGCTCAGTTGACCAAATAAAAAACTGTATGTTTAAATGTGTAAGAAATGAATGGTAGAAAGGAACATATTTGTCCAGAAATTATCCTGCAGGGTATGTCTACACTGCCCAATGCAGCTGAGATCTCTGGTTGCTGCCAGTGCAGGTAGTTGATATCAGACCTGGCATTGCCATGTTAAGGTAGAGCATGGTGCAATACACTTATCCCAAACCAGGCAGCTGTACTGCTTTCCCTACCCAATCTTGCCTGCTGAACTGGCTTTGATGTCCATATGCTGCACTACGCTCAAAGTAGAGAATGAAGTATATGTTTAATTAAATCTCAAAATGAAAGCATGCTTTTTTATTCCATGAGCAACAGCATTCTTTGATGGCTGAGTTGCCTACTAAGTAAGTGATGTGAAGCTATCAAATGATTGACCATGAGGATTAAGAGAATGTTTATCATGTCAGATACTCAAGATTAATTTACGTGTAGTGCTGCCTTTTTACTATCATTTTGATAATAAATGTGGATTTAATCCCTGCGTTAAAAAAATCTGGCTGAACCATGCTTTACAACATGCTGGTAATTCTCAATTTCTGATGACATTACAGTCAATATGATTTTTATACCGATTTCAAAGAGTTTATATACACCCACAGTTGTGAGAATTTTGCCATTACTATTTCTCCCCTCTTTTCTCAGTAAGAACAATTAGATGAAGGTGGTACGGCAGTAATGCTACTGCAGACTTGCACAACAGCTGTGATTTGATGCCTATTTCAATTCATGTTATGTATTTACTGCAAATGTTATTACTTCCTAAAAAAAATATTAGATACTCCTACAATTCCAACATGAAGGCTATGTGTTCCATGGCAGTAATACACCTTGTCTTCAATTTAGAAATACATTTAAATCAAATGGGATTTTTCCCCAAACAGAAAGGTACAGGCTTCTTAGGCAGGGACATTCTGACTCACCACACAGATCAACTAATTCCTATCTGAAATTTATGTTTTCATTCCTATTAATTTTTGTGTCTTCATCTACACCCACAGGCTGTCACAAACATTAACAGCAGGTGGACAATCAAAGCATTCTACCCCCTTCCCATCCCTCTTCTGTCCTTCTTCAGCCCACTAAGCTCAGATAAGGGTGTTATCACCACGCTACTTCCTTCTACTGACAGCCCCTCAGCAGCAAGCTTTACCTCTAGGTTTTAGGAACACAAAGGAGTAACAGCTTTTCATCAGGTCTTGACTTTCAGCTGCTGGTTTTCTTTGCTCTAGCACTAAGGTATGACAACAGTGTAGTAACACCCAGCAACAAGCAATGCAAAACGTTCTCTGTGTAAACAGTGCCTATTTTCTTCCTCCCTTGCTTCCCATTTCACCTCTTTGTTTTTCACTTGCTATCCCTCTGCCTCACTGTATTTTTTCTCCATTTCATCCTCTCTTTTCCTGCTCCACACTCTACACTCTCTTCAAAATATTAAGAGTCCAGAGCTGAGCCCTAAAAGCAAATATACAAATGCATCTGATACCCAGCACCTGGTCATAATTAAAAAGGCAGACATGCCTCAGACGTAAAAGCAAAGGGAAAAAACATTGCTTCAGATAGGACCACACTCTCCAAACACATTCTGTTCTTGTGTTTAACCTACACGAAGAAGGCAGCTTTAAGGAAAATCTCGTGTACAAAGTAAGAAAGAAAATAAAAGCTCATGATCAGGCTTCTAAGGAACCCCTTTCCAGTGAAAATGTCTCAAGTTTTACTACACTACCTTCCCTCCAAATAACCTTTTTCTTCTTTTATGCCCTTCCATGCATTTCTTACGCCACAGCGTAAAATCCTCACTCCCAAGTCCTTCCTGCATTCACACCTTCTTCCTCATTGCAGTCCTCTTCACTATATAACTTTAGGGAATATGGTCTACTTGCTGTCTTGATCAGCAAGCACTGGAGGGCAGTTACACAACCAGTAAGGGGTTCAGAAGCAGTGCACACCCACTCACATTGATGCCACATGCCCAAGTCATTCCTCTCACATAGGGACTGTAGCCCTAAGATACTATTAGGTGATAATTAAAAAACTCATTCAGAAATAATCTTCATAATCCACTTAGTATTTTCACACTTTTTATGAGCAAAAAACATTTTGAAACACTAAGTGAATTCTAAGTAATCTACAGAGGACACTATTCTTATTTTTCTGCATCACTGAAGACCATTTTAATGCATTTTCTCACCCCTCAAAAAGGTGAGTTACTATATAAATTGCAATATGAACCAGATGTAAAAAACAAGGGCCACATGCTAACACCATGTGTTTATATCACAATACTCACTAAATTCTCATTTGAACATGTGGCTTCCTTAGTATATCAGCTATTAGCATTTTTTACATTTCTAGATCAGCCTTATTGGAAAAAGCTGGTTTTGCAAGAGATAATCACCAAAGATACTTACCCAGTTGTGTAAGGTATATTTATTCCCCCTAGATTAATGCTTTCACATCCAACAATGAAGAGTGTTGAAAAGCACAGCAGAGAGACACCACTGCAGATCATAGCCAACTTTGCAGACTCTCTTGCACCAAGTTTCAGCTTTTTTATAATGTAGCCACCTAGGACAATACCAACACCAGCACTTGGGACAATAATCACACCTGCCAGGAAGAAATTCAAACAGCATTAAAACAGGACCTATAGAAATGGTATAAAACATAAATATTGGTTTAATTCCATAATTAGATGACTGCAAATGCTGCACTAAGATCTCCATTGTCTGATTCTCTGCTAGCAAACTGAGTCAGATTTTTCAAACCTCTGGAGTGTTGTCAAAGAATTTATAAAAGCCTCCTTATCATATCAGCAGCAGCCAAAGCACTATAAGAGAACTATTGTACTTACAAGCAGAAACATTGTTTTGTATTTATTTGACAACAAGAAGGGCTACATATAGGTCCAGTTTAACTACTGAAAATTTGAAGAAATCCAGATTTGGACACAAATCTCAGGCAGAACCCCAGAACCCTGCCCACCTGGGAGTGCACACATGAGCCTGACTGCAATTTCTGCCTTCTGGATACTTTACTCAAGCTGAATAGCACTTTCCCAGGCAACTAGCATCAGGACAAGAAGAAATGGCCTCAAGCTGGGCCGGGGTAGGTTCAGGTTGGACATTAGGGAGCACTTCTTCACTGAAAGGTTAGTTAAGCATTGGAGCAGGCTGCCCAGGGAAGTGGTGGAGTCGCCATCCCTGGAGGTGATCAAGAAATGGCCAGAAGTGGCATTTGGTGCTACGGTTTATTGACATGGTGGTGTCTGGTAAAAGGTTGGACTTGATGATCTTGGAGGTCTTTTCCAACCTTAATGATTCTATGATTTCACGATTCCTACCACAGCACTCCATCTCAGCACAGATATGTGGAGTGTAAACTGATCAAACACAATAAAAGAAATTAAGATAATAGAATTTGGGTAAATTTAAGACACAAAAGACATGGCTATGAAATTTCTGCTGCTCTGCTGCTGCAGTTATAAGGTTCAGCAACACATCATCAGGTTGTCCTCATTTGTCCGGTCCTGAGGTGGTGATAAGTCAGCAAATGTCTTGCACTTTTCTTCCCTTGTCTTTTGCTTCTCATTGACGTATAAGAAGGTCTTTAACTAAAGGCTTTGCCAGTAAAGATGCATTCCACAAAACATGGAATTTGAACTACTTTTGGCAACTGCACCTACAGAGAAGCTAAACTTTATAATCTAAATTGTTAGAGCTGTTGGTCTTTTAAAGAAGCCAGTAAGACTATCACTTGCAAATACCTTCAAGATTATTGCAAAGCATACTCATTCTCTGCTAATATGTCTAAAGGTGAAAGGGACACTCTATTTACCAAAATGTTGAGACTGTGAATGCAAGAATAAGAGGGGAAAATAGCTAGCACCTTAATTATACTGCCATCACCAATGACATTATAGAATAAAACATCATTTCATGACGAAGATTCTAATCACTAAGACTTCACAGAATCAAAACCAGTCTTTCTCCCAAGAGCAGAAATTAAATGTAGAAGCTGCACAAGTTCAAGATATGAAGTTTGGCACATAGTGTTTTTGGATGATGATTAATGCCAGGGTTGTTTTAAAACAGGAAGAAATTGAGACTTAATTAAAGAATTGCTGCTTAGGAGACAAAAATTACCAGTAAAATCTTTATATGAAGAGATTCAGGAAGCACATATACTCAATTGGCATTGTACGTATTAAGCATAGATGTATAATGTAAATAACATGCAAATTCTTCTTTTACTAACCAGAAAATTTGTGTTCTTGTTCTTTTACTATATTAGTGACTAGCAATCTAATATAGAATTTCCAAATTTCCCTTTCCCATCCTTCCTACAAAAAATATTTATAAAATTAACAACTGTTGACTTCAATGCTAAGTTTAAGAGTTGGGATTGTAGAACCAGTGCTCACTTGTCCATGTTGCACATCCAGCCTGATATGTTTCATCTTCTTCTGGTTGATTATAATAGTCTTTATCAAGTAACTTATAACAGGGGAAACAACGGATGTTAATAAATTCACACTCTGGGCAGGGTCACACCAGTTTTACCTCTTTTAAAGTACTGGTTGTTGAGCATTTTTTATGGCAAAAATGTTTCTGGTTTATCCTGAGAATGAAGCAGGTTATGGTGTAGCCATCCCATCAAGACTCATTACAGTAAAACTCCTGTGTGTGTAGCTACCCTAAGCTTCAGAGAGCATCACGGTCCCATGAGTCAGTGTTTCCTCCTAACATGCAGAACACAGGGATTTCATGCCCTGAAGAAAATCTCATCCCAGAACCTCTCATGTGGAAAGCACCACACGGTGCTTTTCTGACTTTTCCCCTCCACACTCTAGAAATTCCTTGCATTTCTTCCAGCCACTGCCACTGCAAGTGACAAATTCTTCCCATGTGAGGTTTATGTGCCTTCCTTCTTCCTTCTGCTACCTTTTGTCTTTTTTTTGATGGTGTCCCTGGGCAGCTTCACCCCAGACTTCACCTGTGTCCCCACAACTCACTCCAGTCCATCACTCCTCAGGCACAGTATCTGGAAGTATGAGGAGCAAAGAACTAACCTGCCTAACAATTAGCAGCTATTCTATATGAGAAGCACTATTTTAGGAGAATTTTAAAAGATGCTTATAAAGACAAATGTCTTTCACTGAGCTAGAAGAGGAGGAAACTCATCTGCACGACACAGGTCCCGATTCTGCACAATATTTTGGCCTCTTCTAGTAGCAAAGTTCCCATCTCTCCCAGTCATAGAGCAGTGTGAAGCTTAAAATTTTGTGGTCTGTAGCTCTATGAAAAGTTGGACATGGCTGTACATCGGTGTAGCAGCAGGGGAAGTGCCACACCTGCAAAAACAGGAGTCTCCTGAAACGACAGGTAGGAGAGAATTTGGGGAGTTCTGACTAGGCTAGATTGTTGTCACAATGTTAATAAGTAAATAAGTTAAAAAACAGGATCATGGAGGAAAGAGATAACTGAAGGATGGGACAGATAAACAATATGTCACAGAGGGAAAAAAAAAGATATTTTAAAGATCAAAGAGGAAGTAAAATTCACAGAAAATAAGAACAGTTTTAAGAGACCTTTTAAAGCACACGAATTGGAGTAATGTCTATGTGTTTTCTAGCTTCTTTTTGTTGTTTTTTTCCCCCTTGGAGACCATCAACAAATGAGAAAACCTCTGTCTAGGCTTATGCAAAAAAAAAAAAAATCCAGCCCTTTAACAAAATAAATGGGTTCACGTTTTACTAAATACATATAACAAATGTCAAAAAATAGTCCAAATATCTAACCAAATGCAGAAAGCTGGATCCAACCACCTGTTCAAACAAACACATTTTTGGTTCAGTCCTACATTGACTCATTTCATTAGCCAAAGCCAACCCTTGCAAGGTAACACTATGTGGCAATGCCTTACCAGTGTAGATGCTGGCATTGGAAGCTGGGATGCCAAACTGTGACTCGATGAACTTGGGAATGAAGGTAATAAAAGCTGTGACAATGGCACTCTCAGCTGTGTATGACAAACTCACAAAAAGGAATGTCATGTTGCTTAAGATCCTGACAGCTGCTCTTGGAAGCTCTATAAAATGACAAAAATGACAAACGAATGTTATAAACAATGAGTGAGAAACAAAAGCAAACTGAAACAGAACCAATTGATTTTCTTTGACACAGATTGGCAGAAATGGCTTGCTAGCAGCTGGTACGTTTGCCAGGCAGAAGGGAGAGTGCATTCTTGGGATTGCAGCCCTGCTCTCTGCTCTGACCACATCTCACTGCCTCGCTCAGGGCCGCACTTCCACTTGGCACAAACACAACTGAGGTGTGCATTAAAATACCATCTGAAGGAACAGGGCTTACATAGTAACACCATAACAGAAAGAAAAACAGCAATAAAATGCAGTGATTTTGGAATTATTCTGATATCTTACAGAAAATCTCAAAATAAGGTAACACATTTCACACTGCTGAACTGACAGTACTGAGTTTTGCACTCCATAGTAGGAAAAAAGATCCTATACTCCCTCTGTTACTCTCTGCTTCAAGGACCATCCTTGGAAAGCTGGGGTAATAATACTCTAATTTGAAAGGGGAATCAAAACATTTTTAGTTAAACATCTTTCTACATGATTTAAAAGCATTTACAATGATGCAGACAAAGCATAATGAAAAAATTACTTCAGTGATATCAAGGAATCTCAATATACACTACATACAACTCAATTAATATTCTCAGAAGGGATAATGCAATCAATTAAAAATGGGAGTATGTCATTAAACTAAATTGAAAAAGTGTTCATAGATGTTGCAATTATTCTCAAATCAAATATCAAACCCCTATGAAATTCAGCACAGTAGTTAAATTAAACACTTACATACTTTTAATTTAGTCCTGCAGTGATGTCAAATTATCATCACCCTATTCAGCACTTAATTTTTTTTTTATTAGATGCTGTGATTTTAAACATGTCTTCTTTTCCTCGGGGCTTTTTTTACCCAAGATCAGATTTTCTTTTAAGTGTTACATCTAACTTACTATAGTTCAGATTTTTTCATTTGCTTTTCACTTCTTACAGAAATGGAATAGTGCTTGAATCAAAGCCAGTTGAATTCAATGACATGAGTAGCCATTAGAAATACATGTTGAGCCAGAACAACTGAGTGAGAATTTTGTTGATGTTAAAATTTGTCAAGACAAAAATCTGTCTCATTTTCTCCACTGACTCCAGTAGGTTATCTGTATAAAAGCAAACAGAATTTTACTTGTCATGTCAAAACTTGTCAAGCTGCAAATTAGCACTTAAGTTGTCTGACTGCATCCAGTCTTAGCTTATGCCAGTTGTCAAAATTTATACTGAATTCATTATGAGTACTGCATTTATAATTTTAATGTAGTCAAATGCTCTCCTGCTACCTCTATGAAGAAACATATTAAATGTTAAATACCAAAATTGGTGGAAATAACTAATGAATAAATCCTATTAAGAAGCACTCATGTATTTGAATCTTAATGGTTTTTACCACCTACAGCTTTAAAAAAAAATATATAGTGGTGCTGTTTGCAATAGGAGCAACAGGAGCAGGCAGTTATGACCATGCTGATGCCGCTGTGAGAAACGAGTGAGGAAACAGAAAAAAGGATTGGTCCTGTTGGAAAATGAGCTACTTAGTGGCAGCTGTTCACCTCGGCTGAAAATGTGGGAGAAAATAAAGTATCATCACAGAGAGAATGATAATTTTATTAGGATGATGAACTGAGTGCTCTTCGTAGAAATGAACTGGTAGTTCTTGGTCAAGAGCTGAACTCAAGATCTTTGCTAAATCCATTGTTTTAAAGAGTCTGGTCCAGACATCATAATACCTGGTAAAGTTTAGTCCCTTCTGATAAAACTGAGCTCCAGGAAAATGTCTGCTTTAGAATTTTCAGTCTACTAAAGAATTAATTTGGCAAAAAACTGCAGAGCTAATGAACATTTTGCTCTGATGTTTGCATGTAGAGCTGTACTTCTGTTGACTCCTACTTACATCTATCTCATCTGAGCACTCAGGCTAAAAGTCATGATTAATTTCAAAACTAATTAGTATTTTGAAATGGGATTTATACTGATAAGTAGATAAAACTTAGTGTCTTGGAAAAAGCACAAGTTCCCTTACACCCATGTGGAGGGTTCTTCAGACAACAGCTTTTCTGATTACTGTAAATTTTGGCATGAAATAAAGAGTTTATTTCTGCATGCCGCATTAATACACGCCACCTGGAGTACTTGAGAGTTGAAACTCTGTGATTTATAAACAGCAATTGTCTGGCATACACAGGAAAGCTGCTATATAGAAAGAAACTTGGAAATAAAAACACACATTCAGAGTTAGGTTTTCACTGATTTCCTCCCACGATCACCATCAAATCCTGTGTGACAGCATCTATACTACACCTGTAATAAAAAGGTACAATTAAGTAACTCGTTATCTTTCAACCACAGTAATTGTAGTAAAAAGCAAGAATGCTAAAAACTTCAAGGATCCTTTATACTACATAATCTATCATGCTTTTAAAACATTTCTGTGTCAAATTACTTTTGCGTGGCTAGTCATAGGCCTAGGTTTTGATTTCAAGGCCATTATTAAACCTGTCAGGTTTGATTTTTAGGAAAGACATCTTTAAAAGACATTGCATGTTTTTGCAAATGTGCATCAGAAACAAACTTATAGGAATTTGCGATTTCCCTCACTCTGTCATTTAAACTAATAAACTTCTAGTGATTACATTCCTAGAACTAAAACAATCTTTTAGCATGGCTGCAAACATGTTTATATTTCTGTGCAGTAATTCAAATCTTTAAAATCCTCATCTCTCTTTTTTTTCCCCAATAACCTAGTGTATAACTAACAGTAAATTGAAACCTGCCTTGCTGGACTGGTTTGCTAGTCTACTGGCAATTTTCTTCCTTTCATAATCTTTGACAGTATTTTTCCTCTGGTCTGTATTCATTTTTCTTTCACTCATGGGCTGGACCACTGCTTGATTCATGGTAAGGGAAAAGCATAAGAAAAATCTGCAAGCAATACAAGTATTCATAAATATTTCTCTAAGCAAAACCTTTAAAGCACTGTAAACAGAATTTCAATAAAACCTCAAATAATTCTGACTTCATCTCCTTTTTCAACATTTAATATAGTTTCTTTTATCCCTGTTCCTGCACACCCAGCCCAAGGCAATGCAACGAATACAATCAGGGGAATAAATCATCCCAGTCTACAGCACTGTCCTTTTGCAGTCCACCAGAAAAGCCCCTTGCAAGACTGAGGCAGATACTAGCTAGAAGACCTCCCTTCTGCTAGTGGTCCCAGTCTGGACAGCACTACCCAAGCCTGCAGCTTTGGAGAATGCTGGCTCCACACTGAGGTCTCAGAGGCAGCTTCCACTCTCGGGCAGTACAAAGCAGAGCCAAGATTTAAGACGGAATTTCTGGTTTGTTTATCAGGATGGAAACTAGCAAAGTGACAAACAACTACTTCATTTATATCCTGCTCGGAGCTAATCACTAACCTCTAGAGTAGTGTTTTGCCATTTTGTTATCTATTCACACACCATTTGAACAACCTCATTCAACTCTCAGGACATGCCTTAAGCACTGGGGTGGTGGCTGGATCATTGAACAGCCCCTAAATATCCCATCAAGAGTGGAGGGGTTCAGAACCAGTTTGATATGAATATTACTTATTTTAATTTGATTTAGAGCAGGTTCATGAGGCTCCAACTAGCACTGCTCATCACTGCATGGAGCTATGCCAGCCTTTTCTATTTTAAGCTCTTCAGGAGGGCCTAAGAAAGGACAAGAGGGGAGTGCCTTGCTCAAGGTCAGTGGCACTGCAGAATCTCCAGCACACGGCCTGCTGAACCCTCTGACATTTGCAGTGCCCACCAAGCACCCCCACACACAGACCATTGTCTCCTTCTGCTCCTCTTCTGATCCCTGTCAACTCATCTTTAGATAGTACATAAACTCCAACCCAGATCCTTGGCAAAGCACTTCAGTGGGCTTATCCTGCAACCACAAGCCCTTCACGAGTTTCTTTTATCTTTGCTGAAGTCCTGACAATCATTATTATCCTATCTCTGTCCCTCACAGAAACTCGCTGAGAAAGGCATACGACGGCTGGTAGATGTGAAAAGGGAGACAGGAATATTCTACATTTAAGAAAGGGCTGTAGAGAGGGACAAAAAAAAAAAAAAACCACAACACCAAACAACCCAAAGGCTACAAAATAGATGCCATTAATTAGATTAATTATTTAATTCAGATTAAAGCAGTCTATTTTAGGTAATATATACATTTGCTTTCTTTACACTGCTCCTTTATTCAATTGCACAGTAAGTTTCATTATTGTGGTAAGTGAAAGGGACTGCAGATACAATTTCCATGGTACAAAACCCTAAGGGTATCTAGGTAATAAATGAAAACAGTAGTTTTGTCTGCTCAGATTCATGCATTATCTGCACGTACGGGATTGAACCGTGGTTTCTTCATTATAAAACTCCTCTAGCTCATGTAATCTACACTACCTCTATTCTTCCCAATAAACTACATCCAATGTTCTTCCTCCTGTGACCTACTTACTGTTTTTACTGTTAATACTTTTGATACCTGACTCAGAAGCATTCTTCAACTCACATTTTCTGCTTGAAACATAAGTAAGAAAAGACTGAATTCCAAGCCCTTGCAACTTGAAACGTGTGAAAAAGCAATGTTGTATCTGTATTTTTATCTGATCTCAGCTCTACCATGGGCCAAAATAAAGCTCAGGTCACTGAAGTTTGAGGCTACTTGCAGATGGAGCCAGTTTTGGTTTATTTCTTCAGCCTACACTGGCAGAGCAGAAAGAAAGATTCTCATTATGACTTTTTGACACCTTTTCATTCACCGAAAGAAAGATTCTCATTATGACTTTTTGACACCTTTTCATTCACCTAGAGAATTAATTAGGAAATTAGGACAAGTTGCAACAAGACAAAAATCATTTTGCTGGGCTTCTCAGGTAAGATGACATCATATTGGAAGAACAAAACAGTTACTTTCCTTACCAAAGCTTCATGGATTTCAGAGATTTCATGGCACTGACCTCTGCCATGGCAGACTATGACATCATTGATATTTATTAGTACAGAACAGAAGATATTACCTACTAAATCATCACTCTCCTGGCTACTGCCTAAGTGGAATTTCTGCCCATAGTGCTATAAAAAGACGAAGCTTTGAAATTCAATGGGAAGCATAAAATGTTCACTGCATCTCAGAGGAAGCAATGCTAAATGACTTAGACACATACGATCCTTTTTTCCTTCCCATTATAAACAAAATTACCTCAGCTGAGAAGCTTGAGGCATGATCTTATTCCATAAAGCCCACTTTAACTTGAAAAATAATGAAATGATAGTGCATTCAAGCTGCAGGCCTTCTTTGCTAGGGCAAATGACACCGAATAGGAAAGCTATTATCAGTTTATGGCAAAATATTTTTTTCTGCTTATCTCAACTCGCTTGCTATCTTTCTGGCAAATTTCTTTTCACTGTTCCATGTGGTGAAGTTTCTCCTCTAGAGAATATTAAAAGTTTTGTACAGTAAAAGCTCCAAGTTGGTAGCTCCATTATATTTAATACAGAATTTTATAGAATGTATGGTATACATTTAGGCAGATATATACCAAAGAAACACATGCCCAACTGAGACATATGGAAGTTTTTATTTCTGTAAAAAAATAGAAAATATCCTCCCAAGCAAATAGTTGTTTTCTCTATCTGCTGTGCCTGTAGGGACAACATGGCCTGGAAGGTGAAATTATGTATCAGAACAGAGAACCAGCATCAGCAAACTCACCCAGATGCAGTTTGTCTGTAAAGATACCGGAATCTTTACCAGGCACACCTAAGGGTGAAGCAGTCCCTCTGCTGCGACACTGCCTGCAGTGATTAGGAAGGAGTCCAGCAAAGACTGGACTCCCCCAATTGCCTATGCTACTAGGAAAATATCTTGACAGGAGTAACCCTGAACTACTTCCACTAATCAGAGGCCAGTAGGTTTGAAGGCAAATAAAACCCACAACTAGTTGTACAGATTGAGGGGAAAATACTACGTATTGGGACTGACAAATATGAAGAATTAAGAGTCTTCAAAGGAGGAAGGAATATGCTTTTTTTGCTTCTCCACCACATTCTCAACTACTTTGTCAGCAAAGGGGAATATGGTCTGGAAGATCTGATATTTGAGGTTCACTTTGTTTGCTCTGTGCTTGCTTTGTACCTTGATTAAGAAGGTGATTTGTAAGCTAATAAAATCACCCCAAGAAAATTCTGGTATCTTCTTTTTTTCATTACTTCTGTAGAAATTCACAGTAACTGTAGGTACCCTGAGAGAACCAGTGTAAACGTAATATAGAGGAAATCAATATGTAGGTGTGCAAACATGACTTAAAATTACACTGGGTTTAGTCCAAAATCAGCTGGTTTTGCTACACCTTGTCTACTCAGCATAAAGAGTGCTCATAAATGTGTCATTAAAAAGACTGCCAATCATTATAGCCTGGACTGACATCCAAGTAAAAAGTAGCACTGATGTCTATTTCAATAAACACTTAAAAGTTTGGAGTTCAAATTATGTCTGATGGTACAATAAATATTTCATGGTTTCTCCCAGTCCCACTGCATTCATCAGGCTACCACAAAATGTCACGAGAAGCACTTGCATCATAGAATTCAAGGAGGACACAACAGCACTGACAACACAATGTTAAGACACATGCACTCTTGTCCTATACTATTCAATTTTATGATACTGTTAAGTATGTATTGTCAATTTAAATTGTATATGCTTCACATTAATCAATTTGTAGCAACACTGCCCTTCTTCCCCAGGCAATTTGTAAATGATTATTACTTATGTTAGATTTTACATTAATAGTTACTCCTTGAATAAAATAAAAATTTCAATTACTTATCAATCTTTTGATCTCTTCTTGTTTCAAAATTAGCACAGGTTTTGTCTTAGCCTTTATAAAATAGCTTGCAGTACAAAACAGACAGGAAAGTAATATGAAACAAATAATCTTTATCTATGAAGTTTCCCAAATGCATGAATGTAATTGAACTCACATATCAGAATTCTTTCTACTTGTTTCACTTGTATTGTGGAAGAACACTTTATTCCATGAAGTTCAGCTTACAAAGCAAGTGACAATCACAAACTCTGAGGTGCACAAATACATGTGATAATAGGAATAATAATTCAATAAAATGGATGTCCTACAATGATTGCTGCACCCTGTCATTTTAGAGGATGACCTTCTATTAAAATCTCAACAGCAAAATATATTAGCAAATATAGGATTGTCAAAACTGCCTTCAGTGACACTCATACAATCCTGGATGACCCTGGACACAAAATTTAAAGCATTCAAAAATTAGAAACAAACTTTACCTTTAACATTCTCTCCAAATCCCATAGAGGCAGAAACTGAACTGTCTGTTTCTGTTTTGCTACTTGTTTTCTCTTTCATCACATCATCATCACTTGAAACATCATCAGACTTCATCTTCTTTTTCTTTTTTTTATGTCGAGGAGGGAGCTTTTTCGGAAAGGTAAACATGGGAAATATCACAAGGAGCATTGCAATGGCACAAAGGAGAAATCCACTCCACCTAATGCCAGGAAAACAGGAATGGAAATAAAAGCAAACACATTACATGAAATAAAAAAAATCAAAGTGACTATTAGAGGCTCCACTGGCTGGAAAGACATTTCCAAAATAAGAAAAACTGACACTAAGAGTAAAGAATTGTAGTGGGGGAGAGTCTTCACTGCACTAAATTCCTTAATCAGAAGATGTTTCTGTCGGTGTATTTACTGAAAGGTATTTATCCAGAACTCACCAAATTTCATTAAATAGTGCCAGCTTTAAGTTCCCACAAATTTTCAGTTTTGGCAATTATTCAGTACCAAGTGCAGAGTAGTAGATACTCACTTTTACTTAGCCTTTCAAGGATAATTCCCAGTAAATCAATGGTATTTCTCTGGAGAACACAGAAAAAGTTATCCATGGCATGAGAAGATAAAATGTCCTGATGAATACACCAGGGCTAAATCTATTCTGCTTTCCAGTGCCTACCTCTCACTGCCCTGACTGTCCAATTCTCTCCCTTCACAACTGAAGAGTTTCCAAAGCCTGATTGTAAACAACTGATGTGCTACAATTCATGCCAGGGTTTGTGCCCCAAACTCTGTTCTGTGACCGCAACCTGAAAGAGCCTTCACAAAGAACTTCCTCTTCTCTCCTTCTCTTTTAAATGTGGGATATAAAAACAACCCTGAAATGATCCCTTGGCTCTCAGGGAATGACCTGGGGCATACAGAAGGGACAATGTGTGGGATACAGAACAGAGCTCATCAGCCACAGGCATACAGGTGTCCTCCCTACAGCCAAAAAGCTTCATGGACTTCACCACAGCACCACAGATGGGCAAAAGGGTCGTACGAGAAAGTATTCCAGAGTTAACTAGAGGCAGCAGCCAGCACACTGAGAGCAGAGCATCAGATAACATAATTTCTCCTCTGAGTTGTAACAGTGAAAGACTAGGGGAAACATAACCCCACATAGCTGGTTCCATAAAGAAGGACAACCTCAGAATCCACCCAGAGAGTTCTTACATACTGGAAGTGCGGTTCTCACTACAGACTCATCTCATTGTAACAGGTTTACATGGCAATGTTTTGGTAGCAGTGTGGGGACTTGCAGGGGTGCTTCTGTGAGAAGACAACATCAGCTGTCCCATGCTGGACAGAGACAGCTCCAGCCAGTTTTAAAACAGACCCACACCACCCAGTGCTGAGCTCATCGGAATGCTTGTGGCACCTCAGTGTTCACTTATTTAAGAAAGGTGAAAAACACACTGCACAGCAACTGCGTGAAGGGAGTGAGAAAATAAGAAAGAAACAGCCCAGCAAACTCAAGGTGAGAGAAGAAGGAGAGATGAGGCTCCAAGTGCAGAGATGCACCTGCAGGTCCTGGACAAGACTACAGTATCCACTTCCAGACTGTGGAGAATCCACACTGGAGCAGGCTCAAGCAGGAATTGTGGCCTGTGGAGACAAGCCCCCACAGGAGCAGGTTTTCAGGCAGGACATGTCACCCATGGGGGATGCTGCACACTAGAGCATTCTATTCCTGGAGGACTGTATGCCATGGAAAGGACCCCTATTGAAGCAGTTAATAAAAGACTGTCTGAAGCAGAGAAAGAGCAACAGACACAAGGTGTTACGAACTCACCACAACCCTTTTTACACAGCCCCATATCTCACTCCAGCAGAGGATGCAGAAGAGTCAGGAGCAAAGCTGAGCTTTGGGAAAAGGAAAGAGTGGGCAGGAAGTGCTTGTAGATTTCTTTCTTTCTCTCCTACTCTGTTATTAATTGGTGATAAATTAATTTCCCTAAGTCAAGTCTGCTTGGCCCACGACAGTAATTATTGAGGGTTTTCCCTGTCCTTATCTCAATCTACAAGTTTTTCATCATATTTTCTCCCCATTCTGCTGAGGAAGGGGAGTGACACAACATCTTGGTGGGCATCCAGCAGCCAGCCAAAGCCAAGCCACCACACAAATCCACACCAGTGTTTGGAAGTTCCAGTGAAGTCAATCACATTACTATAATATCCAACCACGACAGTGAAAGCTTTTTCATTTCAAATCAAATTTCCAGAATCACAGTTCATTGACCCTGGTTGGATGCCAGGTGCCCATCAAAGCCACTCTTATCACTCCTCATCCTCAGCAGGACAGGGGAGAGAAAACATAATGAAAGACTCCCACTAGCTGCAGGGGAATCTCTGCTCCGGCACCTGGAACTCCTCCACCTCCAACTCCTTCTTCACTGCTGTGGCTGCAGAACTGTTTCTATCACATGTTTTCATTCCACTCTCTTCTGACTGCTGCTGGTGTTGCATATGTCTTTTTTTTCCCCCCTTCTTAAATATGCTATCCCAAGGGTGCTACCACCACCATGGATGGTCTCGACCTTGGCCAGCCTCCTCTTGGAGCCAGCTGACATTGACTCTCTCAGGCAGAAGGGAAGCTTCCGGCAGCTTCGCACAGAACCCACCCCTGCAGCCTTCCCGCTACGAAAACCTTGCCATGCAAATCCCATACAAGAACAATTTTCACATATTTTTGTACAACCTTTACACAATTATATACTTGTTCAAACTTTAAACATTTTAAATTCTGAGTAGACAGGATTACTTGCATAGGAGACAAATAGCATTTGGCCTCATATTTGTAATGCAAAGATATTGCAAACTTTATTTTTCAATGAGGACAAATTCATATGCAATGCTTTGTATGGTAAATGATTACACACAGGCAAACAACAAATAAACAGCCATGTGTAACACTATTTTTATTAGAAGCTTATGGGAAGCTTTTGCAAGGCAAATATAAGTGACTGAAAGTTTTGACTAATTTTGATATTATGTAAACAGAAAATCCTCTATTCATTCATTTTAGCTGATAACATACATGGATTAGAAAGCAGACTTTTAGGAGGATTAGTCAGCACTGTCAGACAGAATAAATCTGTAGTCTGTATAAAAATGTAGCAACATCCCTTTCAGGATCTCAAAGGCAGAAGCCGCAAAGCACTGATCAAAGAAACAATCTGTGGCAATAATACGCAGAAATCTGCAACCACCCACTCAGGAGGAAATAGCAAAGGAGACAGGGCCTGTAATGCAGCACAAGATGAAATTCAAATCCAAAGGGACCTTTATGATAGCATACCAAATGCTGGAGATGTCACAAAGGCAGCACTGGATGCAATTATCTCACCAGCTACACTTCACAACTTTCTGGAGAAATATCAAAGAATTGGAAAACAGACAAAAGACGGTATCAAAAATAATAAGGACACCTACAAAGGGAAATTGAGAGGTCAGAACAGGAGCTATATGAATTTAAAAGCCCTTGATTTTCTGTCTTCTAAAGTCAAAGAAAATATGCAGAAGAATACCTCAAAGGCATCCGCACAAGCCCTAGGACCTCAAATAAAGCAATTAAAGCTAAGGAAGGACCAGACAATGCTGAAGGAATTCCTTTAAACTTCCTTGTGTGGAATGTTGATGAAAGACTATATAGGAAGATCCAAGTATTAAACACGTTCTGAACTAGGAAAACACTCAGAAAAGCGTCAGCAAAAGAAAATTTGATTCAAAGCACCTCACAGACCGCCAAGGGCTACTCCACAACTAATGAGGTCCCTATATAGCACATTAACAGTTCTCAAAGACAAAAACATGATGAATGGTTTCTAACAGATATCCGTACAGTTACCACATTTGAATAAAAAACAGTTTCAAACATTTGATGGGCTGGCATAGACAGCTGGCTTGTAATTTAGGCCAGAGCACCAACAGAAAGCCCAGGCGTGCAAAACCCAGGAACAGAACTCCAAGTCCTGTGAAACTCAAGGAATAATCAGATCAGAAATAACCCTAAAAAATAACCATTTTACTTCACTGTGTTGCATGGGAGATAATCCAAATTACATGTTCTGCAACATACCTCCTAGAAAGGAACAGCTTAAGGAAAAAATAGGCTATACTGCTTTTATTTTAGTCATATATCATAGCTGCTGTACTCACTATTTTGTCTGTAAGCACTGCCTCCTTCAACAATGGAAATTGTTAAATTGGGTCCCGCGATAAGTTACATTAGGAACCTTACAGCTATAGTAAAGAAAAGATAGGAATCAAAGACACTAATTCATTTCAAAGGAAATAAGACTCAGAAATCTCATATATGACTTCCCATTAAATTATCTCACTTGAACCATACTTTTAAATGTGTCAGCTGAAGTAAGTGTTGGGCTACTCTTGCATTTCAGATTGTTAGATTGCATAAATAAAAATAAACTTGACTACGCAGCACTTCCCTGCAAGGAGAAAATGTCACAGTCCCAGAAAATACATTTCAGTGGAATGAAAGTCTACAGTTCCAGAATTCTCTGCAACCAGGCAGTCAGCAAGTAGCAAGGGACAAAGGTTTAACCCTCACACCATGGGAGCCCTGCTTTTAATGCACAGACATAGCTTCAGAAAGGGAAAAGAGAATGAGACACAGATGCTATGAACACCACTAAACTTTTATGAGAGGCCACCACAGATGGTGCAACAAATTATCAGAGATCTGATAGCAATTGATACTCCTTAGAAATTTAAGACAGAAAGAACTGACATAGTCAAAAATGAAAGAGAAATAAAAAGACCTGGAATACCCTTCAGGGAAAGGCAGACCTTACAGATTTAATCAACATGATAGAAAAAGAAAACTCTGAATGACTTTTACTGACTTTGCTGCTTTGGCTATTTTACTTTTGCTGGAGCTGCTTGAGTTAAAACTCAAGTTATATCAGTGGTTGTGTTATAGATAAAGTCAAAAGTTTATCCCACATTCATACAGCCCCACTGATCTCAATTAACAAATACATTTATGGGCCTGTTCACAATTTCTGTCAAAAAGTACTGATGAAATGCTGATTACCGGTTCTGACATGTCATTAAAAACATATGAAGTGTAAGAATTTTACAAAGAATGTATAATATTTTCCTTTGATTTCAAATCTTTTATCCTAGAATAATCCAAATTTTGACATTGCTGCACATTCACAGATCCTTTCAGTGAGATAAGTCAGTAGATAAATCGGAGTACAGAGTTGCTAACCCCAAGGCCACACTCAGCACTCAGCTTTTTCCTTTCTCTCACTGAAAATTCGACAAAACAGTCCTGTGCAACAGTGCTCTTGGACTAAGTAAGACAAATAAAGCAAGCCTAAATATCTAAAGATTTAAGAAGACTCCAAAGAGAGAATTTTTCACATCAAACTGTCAGGAAAGATCAGTACAGAACAAACAGAAACAGATACAGACTGACTGCAATGGCACAGTGGCAAACACTAACCCAGGGAATGAGAACTGACACCACACCTTACACCTACAAAGTAGAGGTCTCTTCCTCCGATAATGAACTTCAGTTTTTTTCTGAGCTTGCACGAAAACTTAAGGAAGATTTATGATTTATCTGAGAAAAGGCAGTTAAAGCCTTCTCAAGACCGGCTTCCTCAAAGAGACATTTCCAAGGAGGCCACATCTCAAAGGCTGCCTGAAGACATCAGCTAACAATTACAGCTGCTACATCTCAGTGCTGCCGGAAGCCTACTCCTTACTAGAGAATAATGTGATGGTTTACAGCATCTGCTGCCTAAACACAAGCCATTGCCCTGAGAAACAAAGACTGGAAAGGGCATTTCCCGACCCCATCCTATCTCCTTCACCTGGAACAGGGCCAGTGAAGTCTACTGTTTCTCATCTGGGCAACAGAGTTCAGTGTTTCATGGTGCCTCCTCTGGAAAAGCAAAGAAGAGACTAATCCAACTTCCAGTAGGAAGGGGTTTGGTTCTGGGCAGCAGGGATCCTCCATGTCCTCCTGCAATACCAATATCCTGCCCTACCTGTGCTGCACAGTCAGGCAGTGTCCACTGTGGTCAGGGACAGTCCTGGAACAGTCAAACATAGGGCGTTTTCCAAGCACTGCTCTTGTGCACTCCTGTGGCAAACTCTTCCTCTCTGTCAGAGGCTAGTGTGTAGTAATCTATAGAAACATCATCTTCCTCAGCCTCCTACAACCTTAAACAAGTCCTCAAGGGATAAGATCTTCCAACCTGTCTTAATTCCCTACTGGCAATTGAGAGAATCATTTTGAAAAATGCTTGATCCTTACCAGTTTCCAATGAATCGGGGATCACTCTGGTCAATATACACAGTTGTCCTAGGATCAACATAGAAACCAATAAGAAGTCCTCCTAGCAAGTATCCAGCTGCAGGTCCAAGGGCTCCCATTACATACATGATGGCTGAGGAAAGAAAAGGTCAGAGTCACACATCAATAAAATTAATATTTCAGTATTTATTTACACATAAAATCACAAAGTAAATGATGCTTCTTTAAACAAGAGGTTCTGCACCCTAAAACTTTTAGGGACCTTTTTTGCAATGAAGGCAGCAACTTCTGCCTAAGTCACATATTAGTAAGACAATTACTGCTTTTTGTATGCTTTCAGTCAAATTATGCAAGTATACACTATTTTGGTATTCTGGATGGAAAGCATACTTGACTTGCATAAAATTTCCTATTTGGCAACATTTCCTTTAAATCAAATCAAAATTATTTAACATATAAATTTTTAAAAAGTCTAACTAATGGTAGGCAAACAGAAAAGCAAAGAAGAAAAATTGCAATCAAAGAGCAAAATACAACATTCTAATTTAGTTACTATCAGTCTGTGTATAGAAGAATGGTCCACTTTAAAAAATCAAATATTCCTATTTCAGAGATTGACAGAACATGGGTTCACAAAAGGAAAGTCCTATTTAACTAACTTGATATCCTTCTATGGTAAGGTCAACCACTCAGTGGATGAAGAAAAGGCAATGGATGTGGTTTTCCTGGATTTTAGTAATGCTTTTGATACTGTCCCTCACAACATCCTTCAGGACAACTTGTCCAGCTGTGGGATGAGTGGTTGCATGGTTTGCTGGGTGAAGAACTGGCTGAAGGGCAGAGCTCAAAGGGTTGTAGTGAATGGGGCTACATCTGGCTGGCAAAGGGTCACCAGTGGTGTTCCCCAGGGGTCAATTCCAGGGCCAGTTCTGTTCAATACATTTACCAACAACCTGCAGGCAGGGGTTGAATCCACCATTAGCACATTTGCTGATGATCCCAAACTGGGAGGTGCTGCTGACTCTTTGCAGGGACAAGAGGCCTTGCAGAGGGACCTACACAGACCCGATCACTGCACAGTGATTAATGGCATGAAGTTTAACAAATCAAAATACCACATTCTGCAAATGGGATGGACTAATATCAGGTGCAAGTATAAACTGGGAGAGGAGTGGCTGGAGAGCCTCTCTGCAGAAAGGGATCTGGGGGTGCTGGTTGGCAGCAGGCACAGCAAGAGTCAGCAGCATGTCCTGGAAGCCAACAGGGCAAACCCCACCCTGGGGGGCAGCAAATACAGAATCACCAGCTGCTCTAGAAAGGTGATCATTCCACTACGCTCAGCATTGGTGCAGCCTCACCTGGAGCACTGTGTGCAGTTCTGGGCACCACAATCTAAGAAGGGTGTGAAGGTCCTTGAATGTGTCTAGATAAGGGCAACAAAGCTGGTGAGAGGGCTGGCCAGCATGTTCTATGAGGAGCACCTAAAGACTTGGGGCTTCTCTAGTTTGGAGGAAAGGAGGCTGAGGGGTAATCCCGTTGCTCTACAGCTTCCTGAGTAGGGGATATTTTCTCTCTGGATCTTTTCCCTCTGGTATCCAGTGACAGGACACATGGCAATGGTTCAAAGTTGTACCACGGAGGTTCACACTGGAGCTTAGGAAGTATTTCTATATGGAGAGGGAGGTCAAACACTTGTGAAGGTTTCCTAGGGAGGTGCCAGACTTGTGTGTTTAAGAGGCATTTGGACAATGCCCTTAGTAACAGGTTTTAGCTTCTGATCAGCTCCAAAGCAGTCGGGCAGCTGGACGAGATGATCGCTGTAGGTCCTTTCCAACTGAAATGCTCTGTTCTGTTCTACTCCATTCCGTTCTCCTGCAATGTCTCTTTCCTTCCTTAATATATCCTGCAGTACCCACTCCTTTTAAGATGCTTCTGCCCTGCCTCCCATAGTCTGGCTGTAAGTATAAAAGGCAAGGGGGTGGAAGGGTTGGTCTCTGCTATCCACTCACATATCTTGTACCACCAAAACTCAGGCTCCAGCACAGCAGCCTTTGCTCAGCTGCTGCAGACCCTCTAGCAGCATGTGAAAGAACTGACTATCTAATTCTCTGTAATTCTCTCTCTAGGTCCAGAGGGTTACTGAACCAGTCCCTTTCCACAACAGGAGTATGCAGACTCCATCCTTTTTGGTCCCATCCTCAATCAGACATGCTGAATCCTAGACTACAGCAGCTGAAGAAGCGTAACTGAGTTGTTACCGTTTGAGTTTCCATGTTACCTGTTACAGTAAATTATACCTCATGGATAAAATAAGCAAAAAGAAATCACTAAAGCTGCCTGATTAAACCACAATACTTTGCACACTTCCATTTCGTGTTTTCAAATAAGAGAATGAAGAAAAAGAGCACTCTCACAAGTAAAAAGAGAGCTGTACTGCAGCAAAAAAAAAAATCACAGAAGCTTCCACAAAAGGTGAAACTGCTTATACTAAAAAATGCTTCCAAACCACAAATTGATTACACAGTATTATCACTTTTAAGCCATTGCTTTTGTAAACACATTTTTGGTTTTTAAGAAACTGCAATTTTGAACAAATAAATTTTGCTGAAGTCCTTTTCACATAATAGTTTTCAGAACTGTGTTCACTATTTAAATTTATTCTAGCCATGTTCCCTACTGAATTGATTGTAAACAATTCTCTGTATGCCTAAAATGCTCCATCAGACATTGAAACTCAGCTCCTTAGAAGCAAGTGGTTAGATAAATCCCACAGTAACCGTTATTTGCAAAATTCACATCATGAGGAGGGGAAAAAAAAAAAACCAAACAAAAAACTATCTCCACACTCCCACAACCAATCATAAATTTTGTTCTACAAATATTTGCTTGGAAAATTGATTCAGACAACTACAGTAAACTCAGATCTCTAAATTCTTTAGAGAGGAAACACAAAGGGAGTAAAAGACTGACTTAATCCATTCACTTCAGTATTCAGAAAAAATACTTATACTGCATTAATTCAGCCTTAGTACCACCACTGAAAGCAGCAAAATGCAGCAACTCCTTAGGTTTCAAATCACTACCCAAATAGTGTATTTTATACACCTGCAACTTCAGAGGGTTTTCCTTGTAAGCAGAAACACTGCAAAATAAAGAAAAGTAACATTGTACGCTGTTCTCCTCTAGAGGAAGAAATGCTGGCGACAATTTCAGGAGTATTTTTAAATTACTATATGCTGTTCAGGTTTCAAGATGTACTTGTTTTTAATACAACTTACAGCAAAATGTCATTTTCTGAAAGTTTTTTTCGGAAAACACAGAGCCTCCATGTTCCTGGTCAATGGCAGGAGGAAACGTGAGCAGGTAAGTTCTTAAAAATTGCCATTTTAAGACACATTGCAGCATCTTTTATAGCATTTAATAATGGTCACTATCAGAAATTGGACACCAAGTGCAAGAAACTGATTTAGACTTATAAATGGGACTAAACATAGAACATGGCAAGCATAACACTTTGATATTTCAAAATTAGGTACTTGAAAGAATCTGCCCCAAACTTTCAAACCTTGCTGTGGAAGTGAAGGGCAAACCAGCTCCATAAGTCACCCTGGCAGGCTGCTCAAGGGTCCTGGACCCTTAAAACTCCGGTCACAGCCCTCACAGCTATGTTCAGGAATAAAGACGTTTTTGATTCCCAAGTAGGCCACCAGGATTACTGGATGATATGGAAAGGAAACTAAACTGGAAACTGATTCAGTCAGGGTATCATCAAAATTGTACCTGCTTCACAAATAAATCCTATGGAGAACTGTTTCAGGATTTTTTCCACTTGGAACAGTAGAAAGACTTCAGCTTTTGGATGAAAAAGGTTCAAAAGCATGTACATGATGTATGAGCACCTTCCTTTCAGCCTTCCACCAGGGAATTCAGCTAACTCTTTTTGGTCCTCCCTCTTCAGGCCATGATCTGGGATCCTGATCTAGGGAGTTGCACAGATTTAACAGCCAAGAACTTTCAATAGAAGTAACAAACTTTTTTGTCAGGGAACATGCTGGAGTACTGTGATGCTGAGGCAGGACACACAATGTCCAGATGATTTTTTAAACTGCACCTAAGGAAATATGGGATTTGTTTTATAATCTCATAAGCATAAGCTTGACTGGTGCTTAGATTTGCGAGTTGCCTGACTATTTGTAAGTCATAAAAAGCTATGCTGCAAAATAGCAGTAGTATGTCCTTTCCCATGATAAAACAGAGGTGCTGTACATTCTATGAGTTAAAGCTCTACTCCAAACCATAAATCATCTTCAACAGATAAAATGAAGATGGAGAGGAAACTATTGTTACTATAGGCATGTGGGCTACAACATCAATCTGAATCTCTTCCGCTTGGGTTGCACTGAAATGCAGAATTGTACCCCTCTGAGTTCCTGCATTAGCCACGCATGCTCAATGCTGACAAGTCACAATACAATTCTCTGGGAACATTGGTCTCTCTAGGAGAGCACATCTGCAGGTCACCCACTCCTACCTCACAGAACCACAGAATATTCTGAGTGGGAAGCCACCCACATTCCTAAGTGAATGGCCCACACAGGGATCAAATCCACAACCTTGGCATTAACAGTACCATGCTCTAACCCACTGAGCTGATCTCAGGGTGACTTGGAGACATTTGAGAACTGCTCATGACATTCAAGACAACCAGCTCAGACTGGACCTGGCAAAAGCTTTTCCCCAGAAGTCTGTTGTAGCTTGCTTCTTCTGTGATGTAGGATCCTAGGTCTTCAAAGGAAAGCACAGGTTGGTGTACTAAAATTGCACAGCCTTTAAACAAGACAATTTCAAAGACCAAAGACATTGTAGAGTCTTTAAAGTCTCCCTCTTCTCTGAAGATCTTAGTGTTGTGGTTAGTAGTTCTCATTACCAAACATATCTCTTCCTCTGGGTGTACCTTCTCTTCAGTGATGAGGGATAGCCTCTCCCAGCCCTCCTAAACCTGGTCTTTCAGATCACACCTCTACCTCCGACACAGACTGTGGATAAGTAAAAATATCCTGGTTTGAACACAGTTAGCTAAGTGCCCATTTTCATCCAAGATATCTAGCCACGGCTACTTTAATTTCTTGAAGTTGTGTACCAGAGGAGCTTCACTGCCTCACTGAGTATGTTCTCAGCATGGCATATTATCTCAGGCTCTACACCTGTCTAGTTTCAAAACTGCAGCTGGCTGTGGCTAGCCACGCTTAGCCACACACTGCCATCACAGCTAAGATGCTGGACTGGAGAGAAAAGGGGAGTCAGAGAATTAGTAACCTAATTACATATGGAATTTACCAATCCATGTGAAATAAGATTAAACAGTGTCATTCTTCACCACAGAAAAGTTTATCCTAGGATATGTCGCAATGAATGCTGCCATTCTGACAACATTTAACAAAATTATCATATTGTCTGTTGCGTTATTCGTAGGAGATTCTTCTTCAGCAGGAGAAAGCTTTACATAGAGCCTATTGCAATGCAGTCTTTTGACTACAATAAGATGAACTGAATCCTCTAAGGGTCTGAAGATCTCTGTGTTCACACCAAATGCATGAAAAACTTTGTTGCCAAAGATTTTTTTTTTTTAATCTACCTACATTACCAAATTTAATGAGGCAGAGGTCATAAAAATATTGTGAATGTCCTTTTCCTCTTCTAATCACACCAAAAGACATCTTCAGTAGGCTCTGTATATGGGACTATATAACATCTGTCCCTGTGGCACCCTCAAATGCATATGTTAACCCTCTGATTGTGTCTCTCTATATTAGCCATGTTAAAGTCACAAGTCCCATATTGTGCCTAGATGAACAGAAACTAGACATTTGTGAGCTACAACAGGCTGGCTTCTGGGTTCTAAAACACCCACTTTGGTTTAAAAAGTAAAAACAAAGGCATATATTGCTCAGTCCCTGGCATCTCCTCTCTGCACACACATGTCACCACACAGAGTTTATCACTGGAGGAGGAGGAACATTTCTGAAAGACCCCATTGTCCAAATCTTGGCAGCACATCACCATAGTACAACTGTTCATTTCATACATGTGTAAGACAAGCAGATTTTGACCTTTATTCTATTTTCAATGGAAGTTTAGAATTTGCAAAATCCTGCAAATGCTACAGGGTGCATTCTGAAGGTATATTTTATATATATATATATGTATACAAGTATGTATATGCATGTTGGCTACTGTCTGAATATTACAGCAATTTTAATAGATTTTGCAGGATACTTTTTAGTGGTATAGTATTACAATCCTTTTATATACGTAGATTTCAAATTTTTACTCCAAAATCTTAACTGTCATTAGCATGAGGGCATTGATTGGAAAACAGTTACAAGAGACAAAATTAATCCCCTATAGTTGTGGAGTAGAGTAGGAAGTCTAGAAGTACAATTTACTTAATTGAAGCAATAATTCAATGTCCTACCTGCTGAACAACACTCACATGAAAGAACAGCACAAAGAAAAAAAAAAAAACAACAACAAAAAGAAAACTTCCGTGTGAATTTGAAAGAAGAGTGCTGTGTTTACAGATTATTTGTTTACCATCTGAGGACTGACCTTTAACAGAAATGCAAGATGAACTTTATATAATCTTGACTATTTATGTGTCAGGAAATTTAAAGGGCTATAGCTTAAAAAAAACAGTCACAGGGTTACCACCTGGGATTTTGCAAGAAGAAGAAGCAACACCATGGTACCATAGCATCCTCTCCAGTGCTACCAGCAGCACATTCCCTTGGAAAACTGTACTGTGCTGTCACTGGAGAATGTGCAGTGCTGTCATTTCTCTAGGGCATGAAACAGGTTTTTATTTCCCCACAGAGCAAAGCTGATAGGCAAAGGTTTCAAAGAGGAACAGGTCCCAGCTCTCCCCTGTTCCTCTCATGTCACAGCACTGTGATGGGATAGCAAGGATCAAGCATAAAGGAGCTTTCAAAGAAACACTGCTCCCATTCATAAAGGCATATTCACCTCATTCTGACTAATTTCACCCACACAGAAGCTACCCCAAAAAACATAAGTTTTAACCACTCTTTTGAGCCTGAGGACAAAAAACTGAGCTGTGTGCAGAAGCCAGGAAGACTTCTCAAAAGCTTTTAAGTCAGGAAACCGGTTCACTTCCTTGTCTTAATCACGAACACACAATCAAACATATCTATATATGCTTTAGGATTTTTTCTTTAATGTGGCTATTTGCTCAGGAAGAAACAATGCTCAGAGCATTACTGCAGTTCAGACAATAATGTCCAGTTCAAATCTTTAAATCACTTCCTTTCAAAACATATTAGTGTTACCATGACTTTAATAGTCTCTCAGATCCAGTGTTCCACTCAAAACAATAAACAGAGCAACAAAACTACTTCAGTAGCCTCTCTTGATCTTTGTATAGAATATATTCGTCATTATTTTAACAAGCAGATTCCACAGACCTGGAAGACAAGCTTATAGAGAAACATAACTAAAGCATAATTTTAGATGCCTGCCATGGAAAAGAAAATCAATGGTGCAGCTTACCACTCCATTAAAAATGCTGCAAGTTAAATTAAATAAAATATGTTTCAATTTTATTTAAGTCACTTGCCATGAAAAGCATTAGATTTTTAGTTTTCTCTTACAGATTTATAACTAAGATATCATTTGTATTAAAACAGATATCTTTCCCTGATTTAAACAGCTAAGCTGCTTCATGCTTTGTACTCACCATTTGTGGTCATGTTCTAAAACATTACAATAATTTTCATTGGATCCAATTCTACTATATCCATAAAAACCCAGGAAAATAAGCCCAAAGAAACAAGCTAAAATAGGCTGTCTATCCCAAAGTGTACTTCTTGTATACATGGTCACTGCAATGCTGCTCCAAGTCATTGCTATGCTGTGGAGCCACAGTGCCTACAAAGCAATTCAACTTACACCAAAATTTCACCGACTCAGTACTTGTGTTCTGGTTACACTACCAGGTGTGTGCATCCAATCCAAAATTCAAAACCACTGAAAATACCAAAGAAGACAGGCTTACACTTGCACCACGGTATTTCAGCTTTACAGATCCTTGGCTAAAGAAATGATTGCCCCAGGGAAAACTACTCCAGTGCTTAAAATGAGAGACTTTATTTCTTTATTCCTAAAACCTAAGAACTGTGGAAGTAGAAATCCGAGGGGCAACTGGAGACTATCCCATTCTTTAGAGACAACTGTTTTGCTTGGAACACACAAATATTACTTAGGGGTTTGCATCAAAATCTCTCTTTTCTCTCTTTATATTCACCTATAAATAAACATTTGCTGATAATATTACCAAGAATGACTTGTGGTTAGCAAGTAAATATGAAAAAGACAATCTGCTGTAAAAGATTAGTGAAAATGGCTGCAATTCCTGAGTGTAATTTCCTATCAGTGTGGTTAACTGAATTTAGACACTATGCACGAAGAAATTCTTACATCAGATAAATAGGCAAATCAGGTTTTATCAGCGTTCTAAGTTCTTAAACCAATTCTAACACAAGAATCTTCTGATGATGGCATCCCAAAAAAACTTTACGCATATGGATTGTCCCCACTGATGTGAATTGTTTGCATGACCAAAGATAAACATATCTATACTATCATGATCAGAACCTAACTGAAAACAAAGATGTTCTGATATTCTTTCCACGAAGTCAAAAAAACAGTTACCTAAATAGATGTTTGGGATTTTTTTTAAGTAGCAGCACCAACAACTGCTTAAATGCATCAGTAACAGTGATCAAAATCATCTTTCTTAAAACTCCCAATTATTTTTTCCCATATGTAGGAAATTTTGATCTGGAAAAGTACTGTTATAGAAATTTAGGTCTCAGACAGATGCACACACTACTTGCGCTGAACAGAGTCAGAATGTCCGAAGATGCAATAGGAAGCACAACTCTGCTCTTGTCTGATACTTTCTGGAAATCAGCTCTCAAAAACCTTCACATTTTTTAAGTTTCTGTTGGCATGCTGCATTATAAACACAAGGTAACATACCCCAAGAAGTTGACTAGGCATGAATTCCCAAAACCTGACTTTTCAAAAGAGCATGTTTCTTAAAAGGTTTTCTTTTGTGAATAGTAAGACAACTAGACAGAGACATTGACCATTCATGTTGACCCCTACTGAGTGACTCCTTGGTCCCTTCTGAATTCTTAGTCAGTATCCCAAAATTTTGATTACTCCAAAGAACAAAACAATGAAATGTTATAGAAGTAGTGTCCATTTCCATACACAAAATTATCTACTGAATATAACTATTATTAACTAAATTGCAAGCAAGCTACTACTCCAAATTATTTTAAAAACCTTTAACTAATAACTAGTTGGATAATTTCACTGTATTATTTCCCATTCATTCAAACACGGGGAGCTAAATCCACAATAGTGAATTTAACATTCACATTACAAGTATTCTTGAAGCCAGTGTGACTGCTCTCATGAAACAGGATTTAGCACTTCTGTACTAATACTCAGTGGTGTTCCTACTAAAAGGACATTGAAACTGTTGACTGTCTTGAAGATACTAGAGCAGCCTCTTGACTCATACGCATTCTTGCTGCAAAGTCATGTCAAATGGGAATATCTCATCTCTGCCTTTTAATTGCTTGGCTTTGGGGTTTTTTTAATGGTTTGGCAGTTGAGGCTACACATACTCATTTAAATTTCACTAGGGATTATCCGCAGGCACATGCTTACAAACTCTGCTGATCCCAACTTCTTAAAACTAATTTTCATGTCTTTAGCATTATTCCAACGACATTAGAATGGGGCAGGGTTGTTGCACATCATCCCCTTTTCTTCAGGCTATCATAACTGAAAAATACCAAGCTGTGAAAGTTGAAATTTGGCCTTCAACAGATATCAACACATAGATTCCAAATAAGAAAATGGGGAAAAAAAAGAGATCAAATTTAAAATCAGAGCTGGAAAGGTCCATGGCTACAGGACCAGCAGAAACCAGCCCAGAAGAGTATTTCAGAATATTTGTATTATGTTTTATTTGCAATTTGTTTTACATCATGTCCACGCAGTCTAAGAGCACAAGCCAACAGGAATATATAATTTGGGTCCTCTCTCTCTCTCTGAGCTGGGAGATTGCACACACTCCTAGAGGAAAAGCAGGGAAGAGCCTGGTGAAATTTCTCAGGCACAGAACCAGATGTTAAGAGTATGCCATCATGAACCATAGGAAGAACCAGGAATAAGTACCAATTCCTTAGCAAAATCTATATACACTAAATATCCAATGTCTATGGATGTAGGCTTTCCCAGTTATTGTGCACAAACCACCTAATGGTACACAAATATCTGTTTTTCAGAAGCAGGTTTGACACGCAGTCATTTATACTTCATCATTATTCAAAGCCAGGTCCTTTGTGCCTAGGAAATAAAATGTGAGGAAGTAGCGGAAATAGACCGAATATCTACTGAAAGGGAAGGTTAGGTGCTGATAGTTAAGGGCACTTATATATATATATCTTCATTTTTGCTTTGTCCCACCAGCAAGACAACAGAACAAAGAAGTAAAGGGGGAAATTACTTCAATCATATTCTCTCAGAATTAATTTCCTTTCAAGAATTGGTTTCTGCCTAGGAGGCATAGGTTAATTATTGAAAATGCTGGTGATCATTTTTCCCTTCACTACCTCTCACTAATAGACTGCAAAGAAGGGCAAGTCAAACAGCATTTCTTCTTGTTTTCTTTGTAAATTGCACTTACATTTTCATCTTTCAACTGAAACAACAGTAATTACACTTCATTACTCATATCTGACTGAAAATCTGCCTGTAAGCAAAAGCACATTATTCCAGTAATTTGCAGATGACCCTGTGAGTTTTATTAACATCTATTGTATTGCTAAAAAGTTATTTTTCTACATTCATTAAGGCTGAAAGCTGCAATAGCTTCAGTAAAAATATATTAAATAACAATTGGTAAAGTGAAATGCAGAGCTGTATAGCCATCTTTGAAACTATATTGAAAATATTATTACAGGTCAAAGAGTCTGAAAAACACTTCCATCCATGTGTAACAGTTATAAATAGAGGAGATAATTTGTTTTAGCTAAAGGTCTATATCACTATTTTATGAAAACCTCCGCAGCTTCAAATATGGCCTTTATCTTCATAGGAACAACATTGTTTCAGCACTTTCATGAAGCTGGAATTATGCTGAAATGTTTGATTATGGAAAGAAAACTTGAGCTTTGGGTTCTGGGTAAGGATGTCTCCTCTGTTTGCCATAAAGGGATCACAAGATAGACATGAGAGCTCATTAAACTCCATGTTCTGCTTGGGGACAACAGAGTTTCTTGCTGCAGCACCAAACTGAATCTCTTCATCCCAGCTATGGAAAAATGTCATCAAGCCATGTCCCAGCAAATCCTTCCTTCCCCATGGTTAAGGAGCTAATGGGTGCCCCATGGAGAAACAAATTGTTCCCAAACGACCCTGACACTCCTGACATAGCCCCATGGAATAGGATACAGAAGCACAGAGCTGCTGCTGCAAATCCCTGAAAAGATCCTCCTAAACCTGACAAAGGGACATGAGTTGTCAGAGATATTCAAGAAAATTGGAGAAAATGAAATTGAGGTCGCTGAGAGTCTTGGAAAAAAGAGGTAAATACAGTTTTGTAAGAAACTGAAAGGCAGGCCTTTAATTAAACGCAGAAAACCATCACAGACATCACTGGTTAGTAATAAACTGATTCTGTAAATAAATATGATTCTATAAATATATTTGCTTAGACCATTTTAGTCAGGTCCTGAAAGAAACAAATGTACGCCTCATGGGGAAAGGTAGATATTGACATGCAAAGCCAATAAAAAATAAAATAAAAATTGTGAAAATATTTTGATTTGACATTATAAGTAATGTGTTTTACATGGTTTGCTTTGGTTTGATTTTGTCTATGTGTCAAGTAAAAAAAAATTATTTTTTTAAATGCCAATCTGTAGTCCTACATAAAGGTCAAAATAATTCAATATAAGTTAAATATTTCAACATGATCAAAACCAAATTATTTTCTCTACACAAAAAAAAACCCTAAATCAATATATCCCTATAATCAAGATTTAATTGTATTATAATTTGTCAGAGCAAAACCATCACAACATTTTTATCAGTGCTACTAAATGGCATAGATTAAACACCATGTGTAGCTTTAAAACATGACTCTAACAAAAGGTTATCCTATTATGAATGGTAATATTATAGCTACATTTGTCTTTCTAAGATATAAACTGTCACTATGATTTACAGCTCCATTTGCAGCTCATTCCCAGTTCCAATAAGATATGTTAATAAAATACTGAAGTATTACTAACTTGCAGTGTTAGTATTTCCAAGAGAAAACTATTCATATTACAGGGATCCTTCCAAGATATCTCAAAATACCATATATGGTCAATTTACAAAATCTGAAAACTTTCCATCAGCTAAAGTTACTTTCACTAATTAGGTAATTTAATTATTCAGCTGACATGTTTTAGAGAAAATTTGCCAATATCCTTTCATTTAGTCTACAATTTTTAAAAATAAAGACTGTTCATTCTGGCTTTTTCTTTCTTCTGTGAGTAGAATTAGAAATGACAGCTTTGTTTCTCAACTACTTAGATTAACAGATTATTAAACATATTCTTCAATAGTAAAAGATGCTTTCACAGACATGAAAAATGTGGTGTCTAGAGGCTACGTAGAAATGACTTTCTGCCAACTTTAGACACACTTTCATGGCAGTAACTTTTTTAACACGATAGTTAACTCCATTATATTCCCAGGGACAGAGCAGATTCTCTCTGTGAGTGCTTTGTTTTGAGCTATATGGTTTTACATAAATAGAGCTTTGGATAGGGATAACACTGTAATGAATTCTGATTGAACACAGATGTCAAGAGTAAATGAATGTAACAGTCCTTTCTGGCCCAATAAAGCATGAAATTATCCCATTTCTCTTTTTGTCTCTAATATGGTAGATTTTGCAGAAACAGACATCATCCTTTGCAAAGAAGGATGTCAAAATACAAGAAGCCTCTTCACCTTTCCTTCCTGGCTATGCTGCCTTGAGACATCTCCAAAGGCCTTACCCTGCTAAGGGAAGGGCCAGAGCTGTCCCTGTGCACTTTATCATTTCACAGGTGCATCAGCTGAGCATTTAGCAGACATAGTCCCAGCACAGGTGGTCGCCTCGGTACTGGCTGCAGCAGCCAAGGAACCTCGAGGCTGTCCTGAGCATCCCTCTTTGCCACGGTGACTCTGAGAGCACCAAAGAGCAAGGACACCCCAGAAAAATTGAACTGGAGCTGAACACACAGACACTGCATAGGCAGGTTTATGAAATAAGGTATGAAGTACCAATGAAAATAAAATGTATTTCTTGACGTAGATTTTGCTCACGCAAACAACTCAGTGACCTTTTCTTTCTAGTGTCTTTGTCCATTCACATCCATTCTCATAGGGAACACGTTTTCAGTTATTTACACTAGAAAGATTCAACTGGAAGATAACACTTCTGTACACAATATGCAAACTATCACAGCTTTCAATCAACTTACCACAAATAAGCTATTTGTTGAAACTTTAATCTTATGTTTGCAGAGAAAATTCAATTTGAGCCCTAAATCCCACTGAAATTCACTGAAAGTCAGGTCCTTTGACTTCCTTAGTCTCCTTGAGAAATCTTAAGCTCAGTTATTAAATGATTCTGACAGAGAGAGAGAGAGATTGACAGGAAGGTCCTCAAGGAATGATACTGGAGTTGCTTGAAATAACCATGATAACAAGTGTTACCAGTGGTCTCTGCTGCTGTCACAGCTTTTCCAAGTCTAATGAAAATTGATCTGGCATCTTTCCACTCTATGGGAGTTTTCTACAACATGTGACAGAAGAGACATGTCTTCACACACTGTTGGATCCTTAACTACATGTTCAGATTCATATTGATGAATTTGCCAACATAACAAGTGGAAGCCCACAGCCCATAGACAGATAAAAAGAGTAAAAACGTCCATCACCAAAAACTTTAACACCTAGTACTCCTTCAAAGAGCAAATAAAAGTACGTAATAAATTTCTATATTGCATGTTATACCTAACTGCAATTGTTATCCTTTGCAGTGATCATTTAAAAAAACTATATTGTCATGAGACTAATTTATGACAGTATAGACTGAGTTGCAACAGAGCACTCACTAATATTTATTAAACACATACATTTGAAGGTGCAGTGCAAGCCTTCTTTGGTCTCTTGTAAAATGACTAGTTATAATGTGGAAGTTAAAAGAATCAAACGCAACACTAGCAAGAAGGCTCTTAAACTTTCAATCACTGTTTAAATCATACTTGCTTTTAACAAACTCTGTAAATAAAAACACAATTTACAATAAAAAAATTGCCCTGAGAACAAATATCTATCACATTCCCTTGAACTAAAAATGTTATATAAATTATTTATATATGCTAATAGAACATGCTTAGATCCATATATTTATATAATTACACAGATAATTGTATCTGACACATTCTTATCCCTAATCTAAACTGCAAGTCTCTAATAAATTTTAAAAAACATCTAAAGATTACCAATCTACTTCTGCCATCAGTGTTGACACTATATTCAGAACATAAATGGCTCAGACAAAACAAGTTAAAAAAGAGTCTTGGCAGAACTTTTGAGAAATGCACACCTTCATCTCCTGTAACCTCTTACACAGGTGAAGTTCTTCACCTGCTTTTATGAAGTATATCATAGTAACACTCATACAGAACACAGGACTCAAAACACGGAAAACATCACACAGTAAATTCAGCTTTGAGATCTCTCATCCTAATTTCCTTTTCCACCAAGCAGCTCACCTGCTCCATGCCTAAGGTCACCGCATGTTACACTGGAGTAACATGTCCTTGCCTAGAGGCCAATTCTAACCCCCAGAACTGTGCAAACCCTTGTCAAACACATCATGGTTGGTCCATTTGTGCTCCCAAACACCATAGCTACTTTGCTCATCACTTTGTAAGTGCTTTGTGGAGATTTTCTGAGCCAGAGACATCCTTACAGAACCAAGGCTCTTGCTGGTTCAAGCGCATTTAAATCACCATCTGCTAACTCATAAAATAAACCACTCAGGCAAATGTTTCTTTCAGAACAGACAAATGATAGTAACACAGCATTATGCTTTTCAAACACTACAACTGTTGGGAAATGATTAGCAACAGAAAGACCAAAACAGTGCAGTGACAACACCAGCAGAGATGCGGCAGCAGAATCAGGCACTTCTTCATCGCTAACACAGCTGAATAACCAAACTAAAATGTTACTTCTCAGTTTCATACCTGTGAAACTGTAGGTAACTCTAACAGCACACATCTCCCTTTCCAGTGGAGAAACAATTCAGAGGTACCACCCCAGGCTCTTTTCTTCTGGATATTTAGCACACAGCTCATGGACACTGCCTTCCCTAGCCATTTTTTGTGAATACATCCATTCATTTCTGTTGTACATTTACAAACGTCCATAGAGAAAATATTTTATTTGACAGAGTACTTTGGTTTGTTTCCAGAAAATCACAGAAGATACGTAATGTTTCAATTATAGGACTGACTCAGAAGATGGACTAAAAAAACTATTTGCATAGTTTTAAAAGAAAACAAAAAGTAAAAAGCTTAGATCACATTATGTTCTCCTCTACATTGATGTGATACAGGAAAAAAAGCCACAGAAATCAAAGAAATGTCTTCAGATTGTCACAGGAAGAAACAAAATTAGGAAACAGCCTTCTCCTCCTTTTTGCCCAGTTTCAGGAATATCCTGAAGTTTCTTAGGTGGAAAACGGGAGCACTGACTTTTGGAACTATTTAGCACCTAGCTATCCAGTAAGCTCACCTGAGTCACACGTTTTATGTGCTATGTTTACTGTTGCTACTTTACTCCACTCAAAAGAAGAGAAAAAATAGGCAGCTTTCATTTCTGTAGAGATTTTCTTCCAGGAAATAAACACGTGCAACAACTCTAAAATATTTTAGCTATTACTATTGACTGGTTTGTTTAATTTCCTTTCCAAAGTCCTCCACTGCACAGCTTCTCAGAGGTCCTCCTGTGCCACAGGCCAAGAATGTTACCACTCAAATAATACAACTTCAGGTATCTACAGCCAGGGAAGAGGTAAAGGAAGGCCAAACAATGAAATCTTAAAGAATGGAGCTATTCCCCCTCCTGCATTTATAATAAATAAAATAAAACCAAGCTAAAAACACATGCACAGGTAGTAGCCCTGTGACAGTGGAGACATCGATTGCTGCAGAGACTCATCAGCTTTATTTACAAGGGGAAAGAAAAGCCAGGCTTGAGAACAAGCCCTCCCCCCCTGCTGGGGTTCAACACTGGTGCCCTTTAGCACTGGTGTGTGGTGGTATCCTGCCTTGTGCCTTCACACAGCTGTTTCAGCTAACATTTCTGCAGAATCACCTACTTCCATTTATTGCCATTTCTAAAAAAGAGAATGCATTACTCTGTCTTCCTATTCTATTCATTTCTAAATGAAAATTCTTTGACCTTTCATTGTAAGAATAATGCATTTGGAATCAAAAGAAATACCTTATTGGATTGTAACATCCATCTCCCTATGTGCCACTCAGTGAAAGAACAGCACTTAATCTCAAAGGTTATTCTACACTATTTTTTTTTAGATCAGATTCATCATTGCAGTATCCAAAAGCAGATTACAAACACTTGAGCATTAATATAATTTATCCTGGTTTTAAGAAAAGAAAATGAAATGTTTGAAGTAAGGGAAAACAAGGTGAGTTTGGCAGCATCCTGGGGAAATGTCTGCTTGTCTGTTCAAAATGCAGGGAGAGAAACTCCTAGAGCAAAGGAAAGAAAGGGAACATGTCTATTATCAGGGGTAACCAGTCCCTATTATCTTTTCTTCATTTATCACTTTATCATTCATTTTCAATACTTAATCCTGCGTAAGACCAAATAGCTTTTATATTTGGCTTCTATTCTACAGAAGCACCGCATTTGTGAATAATGTCTTACAATTCATTACAACATAACCCTGAAAATTTGTATTTACAAGTGTGTAAGAAGCTTATCAATGGATAACGTAACTGTTAGCTACAGTGTGGGAGTTTCAAACAGTCGCAGTAATAGAGGGGAAAAAAACCTTTAGAGAAAATATTCCACTGAAAGATGTGGAATGAGGAAGTCATAGTTCCAAATACGATATTAAAGGAAAATCCTCTCTTCCGAAGTATTAAAAATACATGAGCAACTCAGCTAAACACCTCTCATTTCAAGAAAGTCTCTGACTACAGGAATGAAAGTTTCAGGCAGTTGTTAAAAATCCAGACATTTGTCGCAGCTGCCTCATCTGTGATTCAGATGCTGTGTGGGATTTCACCCCCATGTGTGCAGGCTGCTGTGACAAAGGCTAAGGGACAGCCCTCAGGGAAAACAGCCTCCAGATCCAATTCAAGTTAAGGCTGAACTAGCACTGCAATGCTCAGCTAACATTGGGCTCAATGATCTTAAAGGTCTTTTCCAATCTAAACGATTCCATGATTCTATGTTCCAGACATGTAAGCTATTACCTCAGCAGTAACAATGTTCAGATGGTGAGTCCCAGAACACTAAGGAAACAAAAAGCTATGCACTTAAAAATCCATCAAAATGGGAAAATTCAGATGTTTCTATTCAGTTTTCTTCTTGTAACATAAATACTTATCAAAGGCTGTGACCCTAATCCAGTACTTTTGATTTATTCCTTGGACATAGTATAGATTAATTACCTTGTTATGCAAGTCCTGGGTGATAGGGTAATGTGCAATAAGAATACTTTAATCACACAAAAACTGCACTAACAGGCAATTGGTGTGATAAAACACTGTATTAACTGCAATGTGATATGGAAGTTTGCTCCCAAAATGGAATAATAAAGCTGTTAATACAGATAACCGCTGACAGAAGAGGTGACACAGGGATATCTAAACACAGGCAATATCTAAACAAAACTAAAGTTTGTGGATTACAACTCAAACATGATTATATTGGTGCTCCTGCACAAAGAGTAAATCATCATAGAGATCATCCTTTTATTAAAACACGCTGCTGAAACCCATCAGGGAAATATTTATAAATATAAAAACACGTAAGCCTGAAGCCACAGAGCCGGTATTCCCACAAGAAGCAAATTGAAAAAGTAATCCTCTCCAGCATACCAGAGTCTAGGCATGCCTTGAATGATGTACTAGAAGAAAACAGAACCAAGAATTACATAGAGAGTGATCTTCAGCCAAATGGGATTTTACTTGTATTTTCCACTCAAGAATGAATGGAAGTTAAATGAATAAAAATTGAGAATTAAATAGCAAAATGCATCTCAAAATGTCAAGCTATGCAAATAAGTATGTATTGATGGCTAAACACTTTTCAATCAAAACTTTTTGCTATCAAACACAAATTAATAAAAATGATACCTGCTCAAAACTGTTTTCACAATGGAAAAAAAAAATGGCTTATTTTTCCCTAATTGACTTGGTGACTTGAAAAATGTTTAATAAACGACATGCATTTCCATTAATTCAGATTACTTAAACAAATACGGTACAAAAATCCCAGAGGCCTTGTTATCTGTTTAAAAATGAAAAAGCTTTACACATCAGACCCTGCTCCCACTCAGTATCAGGTGTACCTTCAGGGGGAATGTGCCACAGTTAGTTGTAATTTATTAACTTTTCTGGAAAGCTTTACTAAATCTAATGTTCATTAGATGCCAGGTGTGAGAACAAGAGCAAGGCAGCAGTAACCTACCACGACTCTGGTCCTCACAAGCACAAAAGCATTAGTATTAATTAAACGCCTCCAGAGTTCCCTTTCTGCCCTGACTGCGCTTGCTGTCGAGCTAATTGCTTCTCTCCTCCAGCACAGCTTATCGTGTCTGCCCTGCTGCAGAGTAGCCAACTTCATGTTTTCCAAACAGGATGAACAGCCTGCAGACAGTAACACTGATTGCTTCAGATCTTTTCAGAGATCCTTGTAAGACAATTGAAATGCTTCATGCAGACTAAATGATTTTCAAATTTTTCTTCATCTGAAGTTTTCACATTAGGAAATAAGATGAATTATAAAACTCAAAATCTCTGTGGCCTTTCTAAAGTAAGTGCATCAATTAGAACGATGAATAGGAAAGTCTTGATAGCAGCTGACATCACTATTGTGAAACATGAACATTTGCAGGACTTAGAAGAAGGACTTATTTAATAAAAAGATTTAAAAGTACTGAAGAATCTAGGAGATACGAATGACAATTATGGTTATCAAAAAAAATCTCAAAACTGGTGGCACAGACTTGTGCTCTATTATTACTTACTTGACAATCCCACATAAGAGGATTACTGTCTATTTTGGCATGATGTATAATGAGAGTATACGGCACATCACCAAGGGGTTGAATGAAGAGGCTGCCTCGTATCGTCACACCCACACATATCCTTCAAGTCAAATCTCCCACACCAGAAAACCACCAGCTGTCAGTTCCCTGAGCTCCACATCATTTTGTTACTCAAGAAAATTAGGGGAAAAAAGCCAAAAGGTCAAGAGGACTTTTTAACAGGAGTACAACACAGACTAAATTAAGGGCAGAATTTTCGTATCATTCTTTGGCCCCCTGCATATAAAAATAGTGATGTTGCTGCTCAGACTCTATCCTGATTCAATAGAAAAGCAGCAGACAGCAGTCCTAAGAGCATCTAGAGACTCCCTGACACGGTCAGCAAGGGTTACATTACCCCCTTCTTTTCTAATTCTACGCTACTAATTCTTTTAGTATCTCCAAAGAGGCCACAAAAACTGGGATAAATCCAGCGCTAGAAGAGTTGCTTAGCCCAGCAGTTGTATTTTGGAGAAATCCTAATGCTCAGACCATAAAATAATTGATCTGAGCATTTTATTAAATTAGACATGGGAAATTACTACATTCCTAACATACTGCACCATTTTTTTCCTGTCAGGCACAATTCAAACAAAAAGCAGCTGGCTGATAGTGTAGCATGCCTACCTGCTAATATAAACCTTATGGCTATCACTCAGCAATGCTCTCACTGTCCGTACCAGTTACATCTACTCCTCCTAGGGGAAAATGGTCAACCTTGACCTGGCAATTAATGAAAGATTTCAGTATGCCAGCTTGGGCAAACCATGAGACATTATTTCTCACATTTATCTCTGAAACTGCAACACATGATAGATGTCTTCCTCAGTCTCCATATTACTCAAGGTAAACATAAACACACAATATAAATCTGAGAATGAAAACATGGAGTTTTCTTGAAAGCATGGCACTGCATAAGACCCATGGTAAGCTCTTATTACTGTAGGATTTAAGTTTGGAGTGTGGGGGTGCAGGGGAGGATGAAGATGGGAATAATCATGAAAGGAAGTTAATTATAGATCTATCTGATCATACACAGCTCTCTTTCATCTTATTCAAATACTTAAAATTTATTATTAGTTATAGAAAGGAGTAATAACTGCTCTAATGACAGTGTAGGAACTCTTAAAATTATGTCAGTTCATACATTCGTCCATTTTTCTCTGCTAAATTGAATCTCTTATCCTTAATGAAGCTGAGAAGGCACATAGGTACCCAAGGCTTCTGACTCACCAGGTTTAAAAGCTCTTTTCAAGTTCTTTCCCATTAGCTGGCCTGGCCAGTATTAGTCAATCAGTTTTAACTCATTTCTCATAGAAGGCTGACCTTTTAATTATCACAAATGCACAGGCGCAGTAGCCTTAATCACTCTTTTTATTTTGCCTTTCAAGGCCACATGCATCCCTATTTGCTGTGTCCTACTTGCTTCTGAGCATCCAAAGCTAGTGCAATTAACCATAAATTCAATAAGAACAATAAATGAAGCCATCTAAGCAAAAATCAATTGCTAACAAACTTCAAGTAAGACAAGAAGCAAAAGCTAATGAGGAAAGGTCTTTTTTTATACTTCTCCATGGATTCAGTCACAGAGGTACTCCTAAATACAGAAGACACTCTTTGAGAAGTGCTCATCTTCCTCCTCCCAGAGGTTCTGAAGAAGCCATAGGATAGGATACCATTGCCTACTTTGCTTCTGCAGTCAAAGAAATTCACACCAGCCAGCTCTATCCTTGGCATTATACTGACAATCTCATTAAACTGTTGTCATTGAGGTCAATTAATATATTAGAACTTCTACGTAACAAAATAGTGCAATAGCTACTTAGGAACTGTAATTTAGAGTACAGCTCTTCCTTCATGCATCAATTCAGTCCTCAGCTATGCTTTTGAAAAATTATTTACAGTATGGCATTTTATTACAACAATGTAGTGCTGAGTTCAGACTAATACTCCCACAGTAACACAGTGTAGGTGTGGTAATAAACTAACAGCTATTTGTTTCAGGTAACCCTAAAATCCCACTTCTTTCCCTAGGTCAAGCTATTAGCAGAAGAAACATTTTTCTGAAATTCGTATTTTAGGCCAATATATATATAACTTACCAGATAAATGCCTACATTGATGTGCATCAGCACTATTATACTGCAGACTCAAAAAGCTCATGTGCTATTTTCTCCTGGGACTACAAAAATTCCCTAGGGATATCGTCACTATTTCTGTCACTAGACAGCTGTATGAAATCAAGTTGATATACACTGCCCATCGTATTTACAAAAATTACACACTCTAATATTATGTAACAAATTTTTTACTTTTTTTAAACAGGAGGATTATTACTGACGCTATTTGCACTCTAGAAGGTTACGCTCTTCATTAAATCTCTTTTCTCCTCACTGGGATGAACTAACAAGCAGAAACATAAATTTAGATTAAAAAAAAAATCACAAAATGAAAAACTATTTTGCTACTACTTTTTAAACTTCAGCAACTGAAATGGCAGGGACCAGTGAGTGACATGGAGAGGCTCTTTGGGCAAAAGTGAAAAATGCTGTTCTGTCAGGAAGTGTGGCAGAAGCAAAGCTTCTCTGTTCTCTGCATTGCCAGAACTCCCCAGCCTTGCTAGGGACTTTCCTGTATTGCACAGACACTTACAGCAGCATCTGCAGCCCTTCCTTCCCATGGGCTCCACCTGGAACTGTCCGTGGCAGATGCCTCCTGACCAGAGTCCATTCTGGCTTTGTCCCTCACTGCCTTGGACCGCACAAAAGAAGCACTGACAGTCCCATGCTGCTGGCACTTAACGCCTCTTCTCCTTCACTTTTCCTGGGGCTTTTTCAGCTGAAAGCTCCCACCTAACCAGCATCCACAGGCTAGTCTGCTCATGAATTTCACATGGATTTGACCTCTGAGCCTATAAACCGATTCCTTTGGAATCTTTAATGGGTAAGATAGTGTTTTCAGTTGTCTTACACAAAGCAAAATCTACTGAGTCAACAGCTCAGCTGAATATAGCAATTTCTCTTCAAGTACAGCAACAGCTTAACACACAGCAACGTCAGATAATATTTTCCACAGTATTTCCTTTAGATATTTGTAGATGCAAATGAGGCTTGCTTGACACATTCAGTTTAAGTAATCACAGTTAGCAGCCACCACAGCACAGCTCACAACTATTTCCCTGTCTACTGTGGGTTATCTACAAAAATGCATTACTCGAAATGACTTGTGTGGAGGTCGGGTATTCAGATTTTAATCTAATCAGAGACTGAAAAAAGGAGAAGTAGGAACCAAAGTGTGATTGAAAGCACTTGACTTCAGGAGCACACCAGCACCTTTCAGTGCCTACATGACACCTGAAGTCAACAGCTGTGAAGAAATCCAGGACAAACACTGGGGTAAACTACAACTTAAGTATAAAATAGCAGATCAGAAGATATCGGAAGATACGCTCAGCTAATATATGCATTATCTGAAATACTCTGACTATAGACGATACCTTAATAAATAGAGAAAGAAAAGGGTGCAATCACAGGGGAACCCTGCCAAGGTTTTATTTTTGTCACTTTGAAAAAGTTGACCGAAAACAGGTAAATATTAAAAGTTGTCACTAATTTACAAAAGCTTGCTAAATTCAAACAACTGAAGAGCTGGTAGCTGATTTCAGAGCAGCTGGATTTTAAGAAAATCAATGCTGATACACTCTTGAGGATTTCATCCTAATCCAGTAAACATCAAAGATAAAAGGTGCAGAGAGCAACCACCAGACTGAGGTCCTACTCTGCATGGTTAAATGTAAGTGAAGTGTTAATGTCAATATAAGCAAGGAAAGAAGTGGAAACACTAAAAAAATATCCTGGCAAGCTAATGAAAAGGAAGTAGTTGCTGAAAATAAACCTGTATTGAAAATGGGGAAGAAAATCAAAGATGAACAGCACAGGAGCATATGATTAGTGCACATGCAATACTGCTTAGCAAACACTTCACATGACACAATTCATGCATCTGCTTTTTCAAATTACAAGGAAATTTTTTTTTTCCTGACTGTACATCCTTCAAACTCACCACAAAATGTAATTCATACCAGAGCAAGATGCTTTTCACTGGTGTAATTTGTCTTTGCCGCCAAGTCAGCTGTTTACCTACATGAGAGTTAATACTTTCTGATAAGACTATCAGATCTAATGGCAGCATAAAATAACACTCAAATTTCTGTGTCTGCATTTCCTGATTTCTCAGGTAAGAACAAATTTCTTGTGGCAGAAAATAAGGGAAGTGGAAAGACCCAGGTTTGTTAGCTCTCTCGTTAATGTTGTGCAGTGTCTGAATTTCTGGCCTTGTGACAGCACAACAGATGCCCAAACTCCCAACTGTTCAGCAGCAGAGCAGGACAGAGCCCATACATCTCCACACTGCCGAGCACTGAAGTATTTTTTCCCATGACAGGAAATGTCCTATTTTTTTCTCACACTTGGAAGGAGCTGGAGTATAGATTTGGCTGACTCAGGTGAAAATAGCCTGCATGCACACTGCAGAGGAGTCTGCTGTTTTAAGTTTGCTAGCTCCAGCTCATGTGCCCAGATTGTCCAACTGAGCTAAGGTAAAAGCACCGTGGTGCTTGAATAAAAGCATGGACACCAGAAATCAGAAAGCCAACAGAGTTTGCTCCCTGTGCAGAGCCCTCACTTCTAGGGCTTTCCCTCTTCCAACCGTGCCATTTCAAAGCTTTCCGATTACAGTCCTAATGAGTCCCAGCATCCCGGTAGCTGCTGAGGGGGTTGCAGAGACACCCTTGGACTTGCAGCTGAAATTCTGACAGCTCTGGTGACGATTCACAGGAGGACAGGCGACCAACGTGTCCTGCCCTCAGAGTCCGTCAGCAGCCAAGTCAGAGCTAGTGCTTACTTTGACCCTTCAAGTCAAGAACGGCAACAAACTGCCAGAGGGGATCAGCTGAAGGGTGTGCCATTTTTGCATAGTAACTTCTCAACTGTTTTCAAAATAAATAGTAAAGGCATGTAAAAACAACAAAAAAGGAAAACTGAGTTCATTCTTCACAAGAAACAAGGGGTTTTAAAGTGCTGTCAGGGTAAAAAATACTTTGCAGGATTAGAAAGAGAGCATGAGAGATTAATATGATTGTTACTTTTCTGTACTTTTAAAAACCATGGATAAATTCCATTCATCTACTTTAAAAATCTGAATTTTTAGATGCTGGCCTTCAGGATGAAACAGAAGGCTGAGACTCATTTACTGCACAACGAAGACAGAAACCCATGTATCTTTGAATGATAGTACAGAGAAATCCAGTCTCCTCTCTTTTGCCTGCCTAAGCACTTTCACAGCAATTAAGCCCTCCCAGATGAGGCAGCCACTGAATGAAAGCTAAGATAAAATGGATGAAACACAAAGCATCTCTAATCCACCTGCAACAGGAGTAGTTACAGTGACCCTTTAGAAAACAGTCGGGGTATCCAGCAGACAGCTAAAGTTTCCAGCCCCCAAGTAATCAGACACTAGATCCCAAGCCTTCAGCTCCTGGCAAAAGGTACAAGCAAGCTGTTACTTAAAGGCCACTTTCATGTCTAGGTTTCCAAGCTGCCCCGGGACCACAGCAGGTGGAGACACTTGTCTGCACAAACCAGCCCTGCAGCAGAGCTTGACAGAGAAGGGAGCTGCTCTCCAAGAAAACACTATTCCCAAGCTCAAGCGGGTGAAAAGGGCACTGTCAACCTCAGAAACAAAATGCTAACCATTTTGATAAATGCTAAGCAAGGGAAACAACTGGACCTGGGAATTCAGTGAGTTTCAGAACCCTGGATCCAACCCAGTTTTTGTCCTTTAATATAAACAGACAATCAGGAAAGCATGTGCCCAAGTCTCTTCTTGCTCCTAAGAAAGGCAAAGTGCATTCTGCCAGTTACTGGAAGTGATCCTTTGTCAATACAGCTGCTTGTGAACAATGAAATAGCTCATGGCAAGGACACAACTGGAGAGATGCAGAAAGCATCCCTAAGGGACACGACACTAGCAGAGCAAGTGAAGATATATCCTTCACAACATTAAAGCCTGCAGGCAGAAAACTTCAGAGCAAAGGTTGCCCCCCACTCTTCACTAAACTCACTTTATGTACACATTGCTTAAACAGACCAAAAGAAAAAAACCAGCTTCTCTAAGTGCTTAAGAAAATGCTATCTAGGATTACAGCATGAAAAAGAAGTATCAGGCCACCTATGGAGTAGGAAACTAAAGTGGAGAAGTAAAATCTATCTTTTTATTTCCTCAGTTATAGGAAAGGGAAGTAAAATGGCACAGTGCTACTATAAGCAATTACTAGGAACTGTGCAGGAACTGTGCCTGCTGCCTGATCAGCATTTTAACAAAAAAAAAAAAACAGATGCTACAAAGTGCCAGAGAAGCACAATACTGCACCTTCTGAGTGTTAAATCATCTGTGTGAGAAAGCAGTATAATCCACATGCACAAACAGAGCTGCAGTCACTTCATCTGCATCCCAAGATGCTCCCTACCCCCAGCCGAGAGCACAGTGAGCTCAGCCTTCTGCTAGTGCTGCCCAGCCGAGTGTGCAAACAAAACAAGCGTGTGTTTCACAGAATCATGGAATCACAGGATATGCTGAGTTGGAAGGAATCCACAAGGATCATCAAGTCCAACCCCTGCCCTGCACAGTACCATCCCCAAGAGTCACACCATGTGCCTGAGAGCACTGTCCAAACGTTTCTGAAACTCTTGTCAGGTTGGTGCTGTGACCACTTTCCTGGGAAGCCTGCTCCAATGCCCAACCACCCTCTGGTGAAGAACCTTTTTTCTACTATCCAACCTAAACCTCCCCTGACACAATTTCAGGCCATTTCCTCAGGTCCTGTCACTCATCACTACAGAGAAGAGATCAGTGCCTGCCCATCCTCTTCCCCTTACAAGAAAGTTGTAGACTGCAATGAGGTCTCCCCTCAGCCTTCTCTTCTCCAGGCTGAACTGATCAAGTGACCTCAGACACTCCTTATAGAGCTTCCCCTGAAGGCCCTTCACCATTTGCATTGCCCTCCTTTGGACACTCTCTAAGAGCTTAATGTCTTTCCTATACTGTGGTACCAAACACTGCACACAATGTTCAAGGTGAGGCCGTCCCAGTGCAGAGCAGAGCAGGACAATCCCATGTCTTGTCCAGCTGGTGATGCTGTGCCTGATGCACCCTAGGTTTGTACAAAAACAGACTACTGATGGATCAAGTCTTAGTGCTTGCCTCTGGATAAAACAAGATGTGGCATTCTCTCCAATAAAGTAAAATCATGTATTTGAGAAGTAAGCTTGGCATACTTCCCCTTTACAAGGAAAACAGAGCAAGCAATAAAAAAATACTGGTGAACATGCCCTTTTGCTTCAGTTTTGGTTCATAAAATCCTGCCTCCTCACAGATATGATGTAAAAATAAAAGTACTATTTCTGTAGGGTTTACCAACAATAGGGATCAATGCTGAGAAAACCCTGTAGGAAACTAGCCTTTTCGGATATCAGGAAGCATATTCCAGAAGTAATCCAAAAGTGCTCATAAGCTGAATGGTGAGAATAAAATTAAATGCTGGTCAGCTGTTTCCCTCCTTCTAGATTGTCCTTCCTGCTCAGCTAGAAAGTTGATACTGTCTCAAAAAACCTCAATGACCTTGTAGCATCCACATTAGAGGACCTGATGCCCTCGGCAGGTTCCAGTTCCTGTCTCCCAGGGACATCCGTAACCCCAGAAGCGGCCAGATCCAAATGGATCAAAGTGGCACAAAAATCCAGTGCTTCCTGTGCCAGTATCCAACCAAGGGCACGTTACAGAGATGTAGCTTGTTTGGCAGCTGGGCTGTGCCCTGGGAACCAGCAGGCACAGGTGGTGGGTTTCTGATGGAGTATGAGAAGCTACTCCTCCTACCCTCTCCTTCCAAGTGGGATGTGGATATAGGGGTAGATGGAACTAAAAATACAGTAAATACAATCATCATACATACATATATAAAGACTCTGGGGAAGTCTGTAACAAAGCCATGAGGGGTACACAGAACATCCATTTGCAAAACACTGGTAAGGAGGTGTTTTCCAAACACAATATAGTCACAGTGAAATGGTCCACCTAATGCTAGAAACAGCAACCCATAAACAATCCTCATGAAAACAAAGCAGGAGTCCAAAATATTTTCGAAACTTGTCTAAATATCTATTCTTTTTCCAGGTTATGAAATGGTTTTATGTCCCGGGCTTTCAGCCATTATCTGTACCAAGCCCATTTGCACAGGTTTATCCAATTTTTCAGCCATTATCTCATAAAACCTTTATCTTTGCATTCTGTAATTACAGTTTGTTCCAAAACCTAGGGACAGACTGCATGAAATTAAACTGAGACACTTTTCTCACATATCCTAACCAGCCTATAGTATTCTGGAAACTGAAATAAAACATTCTTAGCACAATGACTGATTTGTTCACTAGTCATTTTGGTGGGGTATTGGTAAAAGTCATTCTTTAACGCTAGAATATTTTCACTAATGCAATATTTCTCTAAAATCTAATACTGCCTCTCTATGTGTGAATTTTTAGGGTAAATTCCTGCTTTATTACAATATCCACTTGCAAAAGAAGAAAAATATTTTAAAATTATTCAGGCACTATAATGCCACAAATAAAACTTTAAGTGGCACACTTAATTTTAGAGACCTGCTTTTAAAAATCCTTATACAATCATAAGGCAAACTCACATTCAAGACAAACTGTTGGATCACTACAAAAAAAACCTCAGTGTTTAGAAAAAAACAGTGTTTTAAGAATTTGACAAGTAGCAGAAACACCATCAAGAGTACAAAACAAGACTCGTGAAAACCAAGTCAACTTCAAATTGAATTGCAATTAATTTAATTGGATAAATACTTAAAACAAGAACCTGCACACATCAGGCAGCTGACAAAAGACATGCCACAGTACAGCTGAGCACAGAAGGGAGAGACTTGGAGAAGACAAAGACCACTTAGTGACTGCCCAGTTTTTACACAGTGTGCAGCTTCCCTTTTGGATTATCTGTGATTAAAAGAACCTGTTCTTACATTTCCTAGGCACCTGTTACAATCACGATTTGTCTCCAAGCCTGATGTCACACATTTCTCAAAGTTAGCATCGGGGCATCAAAGTATTGTCAAGTTTAAGGGGTGGGAGGATCCGGAGGCAGCACTGCTTCACAAGGAAGAAACAGCCCACACAAGAGCTCACACACTGCTATGCAGGCAGCCCAAATACACATCCCTGCCTGGCACCTTTGTCCTACTAAAAACGACACAGCACCTTGTAAACTGGCACCGTGCCATTCTGACAGATGGACTTAAGTGTAGGCAGCCAAGAGACTACATATAAGCATCAAATATGTTTTTTGAGAGGAGGACTTCCAGCCAGGAATGTTAAAACAGCTGTCCACACTGAGCTTGCATGCCTACACTTAAGAGGATATGCTATCGCCACTCGAGCCCTGAGCTGGATTAACTTGGAAAATAAATAAGATAGCTTCCACAGCCACATAAGGTGAGTTTTTGCAGAATCAGGATTAGTGATACTCAGGGGGGCTTTACTGACCTACTATTAGTGGGCACACTCGCAGGGTCAAAAAGCTCATCAGTTCTGCAGCTCAGTGAACTTTTTATCAGGGGCACACATATATATTTATTTTCCTTTGGAAGAAAACCATAGAATGCATGAAACCAGCATGACTATAAACAAACATGCTAGTGACCTTCCATTTCATATTAGACGACACTTTTTTTATTAATTAGCAGTCCTCACTCAAATCCATCTATCTGTGTGGCTGGCATCTGCTTCACTGGGCTTTCTTCTCTACTTAAAACCTCAACTCCCATGGCCCACGCTGAGACTTTTTGTTAGCTCATGCCTACACACAGACACATATTTTACATTTTGACATCACTTGCATAGTTTTCCCCAGCAACAGAATCATACCACCTGGAGAGCCAGGCATTGCGTAACACAGGATGTGAGGTAGCAGGCCCGCAGAGCCATGCCCAGGCCACTTCTATCCCATCCCTGCACCTGGCAGGGCTGTCTGCTGCCCACAAATCCCTCCCCTCCAGGACATGCAACATTCCAAACCATTGAGAAGATCCAACAAAAACATGTTTGCTCACATCAAAGTGCCAAACACTTCTCTTTTTCTTTTCCCCCTCAAAACTCAGAATTTACTCCTGCCCCTCAAAAAGTCACTGGCCTAAATCTAAAGTGAAGCAAATATTCAAACGTTAACAAGTTAAAAGTTTCCTCAGAATTCCACACTATTTAAAATAGATAATACCAAGATTTCCAACTGCAGATAACAATTGCTTCTAGCCCTGAGTAGCTTCAAGACTGACTGGAGGTGAAGACACATTTTATTCAATGTTTAAACACACTTTGTGTTCGTTTTAATTCTCCCTGTGGTCACAATGACAGGCATAAATTTCTTACGTATGCTGTAGCCAGATGTACTCATCTTTGTTCTTCTGAATCACTAAAAATGAACTTCGACTCTACAAGGATCCTCCCAGTATAGATCAAAGCTGCCTCCAGTGCCTGGCGGGCACAGGGTCACATAGAGTCTACCCAGCTCCTGGTGCCTTTTACCTTTGTCAACTTTGCTGGAATTAAAATTACCTGAGTCATTTCATCACAATTTCCTGTGCTAGAAGCTCGTCAGTGGCAAGCATCATTTCTCCTGCACAGTGAGGATTTTGCCCCATTGACCTTGAATTCCCCTTTGTTGAAGAAAAATTTCCTCCTCTCACACCATTCACCTCTTTTACCCTTCATTCCTCACCTACAGCATGTCCATTTCCTTTTTCTTTTTTCCATGTTTTTGAGGGCTGTGTGAGATCACCTACTTGCAAAAGTTCCAAACTACAATTTAGTAACCTCAGTAACAAGATGATTTGGTTTTTTGTACTGCCAATAAAGTCGATGCTAAGTTAATCTTAATTTCCATACCACTTAACCTTTCTCAGATGGGAGAAGAGAGGGAAAAAACACTGTCAAATACTTCTTCACGCAAATTAGCAATGCAGTGAATACCTCTCCCTCCTTCCAAAAAGCAGCACTGCCCCAGGCTTTTTCAAGACATTGCACAGAGCTTGTGCATGGTTTTAAAACGGTTCAGGGAATAGTCAAATTGCCAAAGAACAGGTCAAAAGGAATAAAAACACTGATCCAGATCACTACTTTTGCTTAGTAAAGTAGTTACACACACACACTCCACAAGTGTATTACTTTCATAAATGGGTGTTTTACATGCAATTATTATCTCCATGGCTACTGTAAAGGCAAGTAAATTGAACTGCAAATGGTAATGCTGAGTATCCAAAATCCCTTGGCAGCTCTCTCAGCCCAAGTGCCTCTCCTTATTTGAAAAGAATTTGAAGGGGTACATGAGGTTCATTTCTTCCAGAAGCAGGTAAGGTGCTAATGTAGTCAGAGAGCAGCCAATCTTCTTACACATTACACAAGATATCATGATCAAACACCAATAAAGTGTAGCACCCAGTTATCTGAGATACCCCTTCCTCCCACCATCACACAACTACCAGGAAGACTTGTCTGTACCTGCTGAAAAACGTGTGCCAGACTGGACTCTCATTTCGTTGTGGTCTTTGAGCTACCCTAACCAAACTCAACCCTGAAGGTTTTACATGCTGGTTTATCGATGGGTTTTTAACTGTAAGATGCCAGTGATGAATCAATGCCAGTCAAAATTCATTGCTAGTTAAAGGCAAATGAATGCTGGAAAACTGAAACAAAGCATGCAAAACAGAATCTCTCAAACTTATTCAACATTAACTTATTCTAAAACTTATTCAACATCGTAGAGACTTTAGGCTAAAGGCACACTAACCAGAATTTAGAAACACAAAGCTTCTGTGTTAGGAAAAAGAAACTTGAAAGGACATGGTAAATTTTAACACTGCTTTTTGAAAAAGTCACCGACTACTGCCAAGTGCTGAAAAGCATCAGAGAAGACGACTGCTGTTCTATTCCCTGTGCAGGAGGGTGTGAGTCCATCTGCTTTCAGGCACACTGCGTTAGCTTCACCTGTTACTAGTGTTCACTACGGCACAAAACATTTTAAAACTGGAAAGCATGGCAATTTTACTTCAAAAGGTCATTTGAAAAGGAAAACTTAGGACAGATGTTGTTCAGCAGGACCAAGGCAGAAGTACCTGTAACTGGCCCCTCAGAGAGATCTGGGGTTCAGCACTCGAAGTACCCAGGCACTTAAGTTGCCTTACCTAGGTAAAGCGAGGCGTTCTCTTTCTTGACATTGTCATCTAAGTAGGTTGGTCCCAAGGTATAGATGGGTGTCGAGCCCATGCCAATGAGGATTTGGGCACAAATGAATAAAGCTACATAGAGAGAGTGGTCATTTCCGCCGGAGTCCTTGATGCAAGCCGACGAGTCCCACTGCTCTTTGGCAGTGCCATTGCCAGCCACGCACAAGCCCTCGTTACTGACGGAGGAGTTCAGCTCCTGGATCTGGTACGGCGGAGAGATGAAGTGAGGTAAGGAGAAGAGCGCAGCGCCCAGGGCGATGAAAAGCCCCCCTATGGCCAGCCAGAGCGGCCTCCGCCCGCGACCCCCGAAGTAGCTGATGAAGACCACCACCACCAGGCTCCCGATGTCGAAGCAGCTGACCAGCAGCCCCGACTCCGAGCTCTTGAGGCTGTATCTCCGCTCGATGGTGGTGATGACACTGCTCAGGTAGCCGGAGACCATGAGGGACTGGATGAAGGTCAGGAAGCACATGCACACCAAGAAAAAGCGCGAGTCCGCCAGCACTGCCCGCAGGCACGCTCTGCCCGGGGGGCCCGCCAGCAGTAGCGCGGGCGGCGGCGGCGGCAGCAGCAGCGGGGGGCCCAGGGACACCCCTCGGCCGGGCGCCGCCGGCTGGCCGCCCTCCGTCCTCCAGGGGAAGCTCCCGCTCCCGCTGGCGGCGGAGGGGGGCCGGGCAGCCTCGGCG
>VZTJ01001954.1:428765-533575 GCA_013397795.1 Orthonyx spaldingii
AAACGACGGGGCTACTCACCGAGCGGGCGGCGCGGGGGCGGCCGGCGCGGGCCCTGCGCCCCCGCCCCGCCCGTCACCCAACGCCGGGTCCCCCTCGGCCGCCTCCGCCTCTCCGGGTGCCGGAGCGCAGGCGCGCCCGCCGCCGCCGGGCCGGGCCGGGCGATGCCGCCGGGCACCCGCGTGCCCTCCGAGCTGCCCTCGCCGCCGCCGGCTCGCGGTTGCCCGGCTACACCTCCCCGGCAGAGAGGCCGGAGCCCCCGCGGGACGGCGAGCCGGCGGCGGGGCACGCTTCGCAGTGTGCCCGGTCGGTGCCCTTGCTCACCCGTGGAACTGCTGAGGGCTGCAGCGCGGTGCTCGCGGCTGAGAAAGTCCGCGGAGCGCCACGGTTGGCAGCGCCGGGCGGCGTTTAGGATGCTTAGGGTGGTGTTGCATCGCCTCGTGTAAAAGGCGGAAATATTCGGAAGACGGGACCTCAATTACATCGTCTGCTGAAAAGTGAGAGGAACCAAGGGATGATTTTCAATTCTTTTTATTTTAAGGAAAATAGACAGACCACCTGATGATCCCTTTTGTCCAGGGTCTTGTCTCCAATGCAAACAATCTCCAAAACTGGAAAGCACATATGAAATATGGGAAAAGTAGTTTGGAGTTTACTCCTCATAGAGTTTCCTCCTAATACCCTTTTTTAGGTTTGTATGGTGTCTTGAATTACAGTAGTTTGTTTTGGTTTCAAGTCCCTGTATTTAAGGCCATAGTACTGGGATAAGGCTAAATAGTCCTACAAATTATTTTATTTGTTGTGGCTTCATAGTGTGTGAACTATTGAGGTATTTGTCTTTTTTTCCATAAAATAATACCACGGAATACACTAAAGAAGTATAATATCCAATGTATTTCTGAATAATTAGTGCTGTTCTGGCAGGATGGAAGATTTACCATTTATTTGTTTCCCCTCCTTTAGAAAAAATATTTAAGACTGGCTCATCACATTTTTTTACTTATTTATAGTCTGGATCAATGAGATAGATACACATAATATTCATAAAAGATACAATTTTTGAGTTTTATAAAGCTGTTGTCAAGAGGTACTTTGATACCTCTTTGTACTCGCTTGACGCTCCAACTGCTCAAACTCAACACAGCTAAATGAATTTTTTTGGTTGGTTTTCAATGACATTTTTCTTGTTAAAAAGCTGCCCCAAGTTTAGTGCTTGTCTAGGCCTGTAGTTTTAGTATTCCTTTTGATTCAGTTAGGTTTTCAAGGATTCTTGAAAAACTCATCCTAATGATTCTTTCTTGCTTTCTTGCTTCTTTCTTGCTAAGTAAGGTCCTTATCACAGTTTCTTTTATTTCATGATCCCACAGCTAGTTGTTACTGCAGCTCCTCTCTCCCACCTCTTCCACTGTCAGCTTCCCATGGCCACAGCTTCCGTCACTGCAGCTCTGGCACTCACCTCAGTGTACAGTAAGCTGAATAAACTCACTGAGGCAGCAGAAAACCAATCCAAGGGGAAAAAAAAGTGTTTTGCTGGTTTTATGAGCTGAATCACTTCACCAAGGATGGGAGCACAAGAACTTGAAAAAAAATAAAGGGGAAAAAAAAGAGGAGGTCCATGGGGATAGAGGAAAGAGGATAACCCATTTCAACAAGAATAAGCTCTTAATTAAACCCCATCATCTCACTCAGCCATCCCTGAGAACGTACGTGTAATTCACCTGGTAGGCAGTATCCCTTCAGTAACTCCTTTGCACTTGAACTAGTACATGAACTAGCAACTGTAGTTTGTAACCCTTAATGGATCATATGTATGGCACCTCAGTGCTGGGTTCTGTCCTTGTTTCACAACAACCCCATGCAGCACTACAGGCTTGGGGAAGATTGGCTGGAAAGGATCTGGGAGTGCTGGTTAACAGCTGGTTGAACATGAGCCAGAGTGTGCCCAGGTGGCCAATACAGCCAGTGGCATCCTGGCCTGTATCAGCAATGGTGTGGCAGCAGGGCCAGGGCAGTGATTGTCCCCATGTACTCGGCACTGGTGAGGCCGTACCTCGAATGCTGTGTTGGGTTTTGGGCCCCTCACTGCAAGAATGACATTGAGGTGCTGGAGCATGTCCAGAGAAGGGCAACAGAGCTGGTGAAGGGTCTGGAGGACAAGTCTCATGAGGAGCAGCTGAAGAAGCTGGAGTTGTTTAGCCTGGAGAAAAGGAGGCTGAGGGGAGACCTTATCGCTCTCTATAGCTCCCTGAAAGGAGGCTGTAGCCAGGTGGCGGTCAGTCTCTCCTCCTGAGTAACAAGTGATAGTATGAGAAAAAATGGCCTCAGGTTGCACCAGGGGAGGTTTAGATTGGATATTATGGAAAAATTCTTCACCAAAAGAATTGTGAGGCATTGAAAAAGACTGCTCAGGGAAGTGGTGGGGTCACCATTCTTGGAGGTATTTAAAAGACATGTCGATGTGGCACTTTGGGACATGGTTTCATGGTGGACTTGGCAATGCTGAGGTAACAGTTGGACTCAGTGATCTTAAAGGTCTTTTCCAACCTAAACAATTCTGTGGGTTTTACATCAGCTTTGGGATCTTGTTCTATGACTAGGATTCCTAGCCATTATTGTGTAAAACCAACAATAACTTTTGTGAGCTTGCAGAATAACAATAAATACACAAAAGCATGCTCCAATCCCATGGGAAAGTATAAGGGTACAGCATTCCCAGTTTCACAGCATTTGCAAATAGTACAGCCTGCAGACAGGTACAATTTCAATTCTTTCTGCAGTGGCAAACCTGTCAAGAGAGAAACTTGTTCTTATGACTATGTGAAGATGTTTGTTTTGGGAAAGTACTCCACCTGACTACAGGTTCTAAAACGTTTGACTTCCCTGCTTGCTTTCAGGTCTGAAATAACTTAAATAACGAGTTGGCTGCAGTGGGTATGAGCATCCAGCACCAAGTGATGAATGGGAAATCAATATTACTCTCTTCACCTGACAGGTTGATTACAAAAGGTGTAACAATGGTACCCAAATTCACAATAATATAGAAATGTATAAAACTTATTACCCAAAATTTGTCCTTTTAAAATTTTACCATAGTGAATTTAAAATGCACAGCATCTCTGAAGCACAAAGCAAGCATTTGGTGTTGCAGACCAGCCTTTTTATGGTTACAACAGCAAAAGAACATAGTTCCCATATTACTAGATTGGGGACATGAGCTGACATCCTATTTTGATTTATCTGTGTTAATGAAAGAAATAAAGTCAGGACTAATGAAAGGAAGGCCCTTCATCTCAAGGGTTCCTGAGTTCCCAGCTGACAACCTCCTTCCCTCATGGGCTGCCCTGCTGCAGTGGTGAGAGCTCGCATAGCACTCTCAGCTGCTGTTCTGTGAGGGACAGAACCTTCACTCACAACTTTGTCTCGTGAGCTGATCAGTTCCAAGAGAGAAGGTACCAGAGCTACCAAGACACCATCTTTTTAAGGTCACACTTTAGTTGGTGACAGTTTTGAGGCTTTATATGTCCTTGATAGTTCAGGAAGCTGGTGATGCCCAAGAGGTACCTCAGCCTAGTCTATTTCAGGCCACAAAGAGAGGAAAACTCAGCTGAAGGGTGTCATGAGTTGATGGCACTACTTTTCCTTCAGTGTTTCACATTTCCAGCCAGGTTTTCCACTCAATGAAATGTCACAAGTGCAATAACTCAACATACTTGTCTTCCTTTCCCTTTTCCCTCACACTGCTGCCATTTTTGGACAATATCTGCTCTTCATTCCCAGCCCAATATTAGTAAAGGAATAAACAAAACAGGATGTGCATTAGAAGGCTAATGGACTTTAGATTCTCCTGGAGCATGAGCATTGGGAAGCATAAAGCAAAAGGACAAGAAGTGTCACTCCTCAGAGACCCTCACCAAGCTAGTGTCCTAATGAACTCCCGAGGGCAGCTCACTGCTGGGAGAGAGGAGCTCATTATTTTTATTTGAGATGTCAGAGAGAGCACTTGTAACAGCAGATCCTATACTAAAGAGCTCGTTTAGTACAAGAAATGATCTTAACTGCACTCAGATACTGTTGCGAGACATCTGCGTTAACGTTTGTGGGTCTCCAGAGAAGAACTAGCTACAGTCTCATGAATGAAATAAAGAAACCATGAATGCCAGGGAGGTGCAAAGCAACAGGAGAAAGGCAAAGGAAGAAAAGAGAAAATCTCAGAAATAATAGTTGAACTTGGAGGTGACAGCCATCAGTATTAACACTGTACACGTCAGAGAAGAAAGGACTACCTTTTCTCACTGAAGTTGTTCTCCTACATTAGTCTGCCTCTGCCATGCACTCCCATCCAGGGAGCAGTGGGACCAGGGCAGCGGAAGCGATGGATTCGGTTGGCCATCCAGGAATCATCAGGCATGGAGAGGTGGTGAAGCGTCTCACGTCAGGGTGGGGGTCCAGTCAGAAGCGGCAGGTGGTAAGGACACTTGCAAAGGGGAGGCTCTGACATGCCTTGCTAACTGCAGGGCTGAATCCAGCACCATGCCAATAACATGGGCTCTTTTGAGTGCCTAGTAGCAAGATAAAGCCCATGCCACCTATATTAGTCATAGTGATGGTTCTATAGGGCTTGCTGTTTTATTTTAGAAGATGCCAAGTCTCAGGAATTAAGTTACAGTGAATCTGCTTGAGATAATTTTAACACTTGTGTTCAAAATTAGACTTTCCTTCTCAAGCAAAAGCCCAATGTTTAAGTGTGTCTAAAAAAGCTAGGCAAGCGTCTTAAAAGTGGAACTGACTCTCAGTTATTTATGTGTATCTCCTATGCAAGCACACACAGAAAACCTCTTAGTTTGAAAAATAAAAAGTGTAAAAATTTTCAGGTTTTATACATAAGGAGTGTAAAGAATAAAATAAAATTTAAAAAAATATAAAGCATAAAATACACGAGGAGAAGCTAAAATATGTTTTCTTTTTATAAATACCGTTAACATCTTGAGATCATATTGATAAATGCTGAGTAACAAAATAGGAGGCAGTGGCAGGAAGACGCTCTAATTCCCAATCTTGCAACATGTCAGAATGTGCTAGGAATGTGTCTGGAGGGGCAGAGCTAAGGGGCTTGATGCAGGAAGCTGTCAGAGTCAGCACAGGACCTTCATCTGGGCAGTATCTCAGGTCTGAGGAAAGCAGTGAGGGCTTCATCCAGCGAAGGAGAGGAGCCAGGCCTTTCCTTCTCTCTGGAGCCAGCCAGGCTGGAACCCCTCACTCAAGCACCGCAGGCTCTGGGCAGCTTTGAGCCACCGCTCTTTCTGCAGCACAATGCTGTAAGGGCTGCACTCCAGCCCCAAGCAAGAAATATCTAAAGGCAGATAATCCAGTAGCTAATCATCAAAGATATCTTTTTTTCCAAGTTATTTACAAGCAAGACATACCAGATTATTGAACACCAGGATACTTTGTTAGGAATGTATACAGGGCCATGGTAGCCTAGCGGCAACAAGATGAGATGTGATATATGCAAAGACACTTTTGGTGCCTGTGATCTAAGCCCCATACCTCTGGTTTTAAGCCTTTATTTTTCCTGCTGCCACAGCAGTATCAAGCATTAAGGAGACATGAGATACTCGGACAATTTACAAGGGAGAGGAAGAAGGGAGTTGTACTGTGCTTTTCTATGTAATTTCACTCCTTGTGTTCACATCTTTCCCCTGAAAGTCCCAGTCCCTCTACTACATCCTGCTTTTAAAATGATGTAAACATTCATCCAAAACTGTGAAAGCATTGTTTGAGCCCAGGATCAAAGCCATGAACAAAGACTAAACCAGACTTCCCTCTCACTCATTCACAAAGATCTCATTTCTCAGCATCTGCCGCTTTATTTCAATGTCACCTTTCAGTGGCCCTGTGGCAAGAGTTCTGTATTTATTTATAAGTGAGTGCATTTATGTTTGGCTAATATATGCATTATGACATTAAGCAACCTTAAAAATTATTCTTCTTTCTAAACTTACATGCCTTTACATGTGCTAGTTTTAAATGTTAAGTGATGAAGCCAAAATACTTGGAAACAACTGCTTGAATCTGTTTGAAGTCTTTACTCGTATGCAAATTCAAAATTCCATATTAGAATAGAACATTTGCTCATTGTTTTTTTCCCCCCACCTGATCATTAGTTTCTCTCAGGGGAAACACACTGGCAAAATCACAAAATAGCAGTGCCACAATAGAAGAAATGTGGAAGAATGCCAGTGAGTAAAAATATCCTCCCCAAAAGCCAGTACACAGGAACATAAATATATCTGGGAGCTCCTGGGTCATCATCCCTCAAGGCCAGTTACCAGGATGTGATAGACTTTTAGTGGGGCACAGTGTGGCCTGACCACAAACATCAGTAACTGCAAAATGTACGGGGTTTAGTACAAAACACAAAAAAACCCACAAAATCTATAATGCACCATTAAACAGCGAACAAGAAGAAAATCTATTTCATTGCCAGCTTCTAAGTAAATCTACTGTATATCTAGAGGCAGACACATCAAAGACATTTTCCTGGCTCTTGCCAGTGTCCGCATTGGTGCTCCAAGTTATCACCCAGCAAGTCACCTCAGATGGGAATCAGCAATGTGCCACCTAGAATCAGCACTTCTGCCTTCACACAGAGAGAAAGAGCATTTGTCCAGGCAAAGTGCATTCAGAATCGATATCTTTCAATAAAATCATGAGCAAGTTTAATTAGTGAGTACCAATAAAGTAATTGAACATTCATGAATATAGACAAAGGTAGCACAAAATAAGGAGGAGTGATGAGAACAGACTCTCATGAAACACTGGCATCTAAAATGTGATTTAATATCAGTTCAGTAAATCTGAGAATATTAAAAACATTCTTCAATTGCCCCTACAGAAGCTAGCTCCTTCCTGTTTCAGTAGATCTGAAAAGGAAGAAGAGTGCTGAAATTAGGAGAATTATACTCTGGAATAAGTCCATAGACTTCTGCTACCTACCTCTGGAATGGTAAAACCATTTCAAAGCCCTTAGACTGCTGTGCACCCCCACACTTATACCAAATTCTCTACCTAAAATATGAAAACCAGAAAGGAATGTAGTGAACTATTTACAATTACCTGATCTGAAGCAATACAGTGTAAAAAGAGTTACAAAAAGCTAGCCAGGAAAGCAGCTGGTGAATAGGTACCAATGTTCAAAACAAATTTAGGCCAGTTATGAGAGCAGGATTTTGTTGGTTTTGAGGAAGAATAATTTGCCCAGTAAGGCATATTTTATAGCCTTAGGGTCCCTATACAAATAAAACAAACAGATCTCATAGAGGAATGCATGCAAAATTATTCTGGAGTTATGTGTTTATTATTATAAGGCTGAAAAAAGAACCAAAGGAAATGCTTTAAGAGGAACCATATGCTGAAGCATTATTCACCTTTTATCCTGAAAAACATTTTAAATGTGGGCACTCTGAAGGCTCATTTCAACAAGCAGTAGCCTCTGCAGCTGCTGACCCAAGAAAGCTTTTAGGCATGGCAGTCTTGGAGGCTTATTTATGAAATCCAGCAGTAAATTTAAACTATTGCCACCTCCCATTCCATGTTAAAGATCACCCTACTATTACCCTGAGCCCTGATCAGCGTGGCTCAAATTCTCTTCTGAGTTAAAGCAAAAAGTAGTTCCCTGTGGTTCAGGAAAATACTGTTGGGTTTGTTCTAGCCATAGGACTGAGATCAGCCACTTAGCTGTCACTGGGGATAAACACAGGCTTTAATCCAGTGTTCATCGCTGGGGCAGGGACTGGGGAACCTTGTTGCACTGGAGCTGAAGTGAGAAGCAGCACATTAGAGATGTGGTGACTGTTGATCTGATGGGTCCTGCACACCACGGGGATTGGCATTTTTAGTGTTCCCCACAAGGGACAGGTGGACGTGTTGGGCTGAAAGGATACCTTCTCAAAGAGCACAAAGCAAGCTAGCCTCACTTTTCCCCCAGTGAATTTCCTGCCCTCAATGTCATACCACAGATTCTACTGCTTACTCCAGATGTGATCCAGCTATCTCGTTGCTGTCAAGAAGAGGAAGGTGATTGTTTCAGTGCTGCTTTAAATGATAGTTACCTTTAAAGGCAAATCTCAGTCACCAGCCTGTGCAGCTCTTCAGCTTACGGTCACAGACACTTGTAAAATATTTTTTGTCCTGACATTTTGGGGAAGACCTATTCTAATTTTAGCTTTAGCTAGCAGGTTAAATCCTAGCAAGAAGATGGGAGATTTTCATTAGAAATACCATCTGGAATAGTGAGGCATTGCCAGACCTCAGCCCTTCTGCAAATACAGTTTCCACACAACTGTGAAGGGAGGAGGCTTTATCTGCTCCCTGTCTCCACTCACCCCAGCTGGCAACATGGTCCTGACCTGGACACTAAGTACATGTTATTTTCTCTGTTATATCTGTGACTGATAATACAACTTGCAAAAAAGTTAGGGACCAAGCAGTATATGAAGGTTGTTGACCCAAGTTTGCCTCTGAGCACAAGTCCTCTTCAGCCAAATCAAGACACTACAGCCCTCCTTTCACCCAGATGGTGATCTTTTATTGTCTTACTTGCAAAAAAAACAAGCTTTGTATTAATTTTTATGTTGTTATGAGATGTCTGTAGGGACCATTAAAACCTGGGTGTTGTGCAGTGCTCAAGGACACACTCACTGCAGAGTGTGACCTCAAGGCTCTCATGGTAGGCTTGATGTCATATAGGACATCTCTGGGACTGCTGCTGCCACTGCCAGCAGAAGCAAACATTGAGTTTCTAATTGTCTTTACTAGTTCTCAGAAACCCTTTGGTGCCATGAGGACAGAGCTTGTGTTTGTACAAGAAATGCTGCTGTGTGTTCACTTTCAATATGCAACACTACCTGTTGTGAATGAAATTATTTTACATATAAAATGGCTATGTAAAATTAATCATAATTACTTTTAAAAGAAAATCCTGCCTATAATGTAGCTCATAAACCAGATTTTCACTTAGACATTTTTAGTCTGTCATGGTTGCCCTTGCAGCTGTTATTGCTGGATCTAAAATGTCAGAGAATGGGCTTCCTATCCGTCATCTAAAAGAAGAGTTACTCCCAGCATATGGACAAGACAAAATAAGTAAAGCTTCAAAGGCAGTGTTAGCAGGTTTCTTTAGGTATTAAAAATCTTGTTGAGAAATATTACTCCACAAAATGAAAGAGAATACTAGTGAAAACTATTATTATTTTCATGCACATATGCATGCACACAGGCATACTCATACACAGATTGCTCTCACACTAGTAAGAAATAAAAGGAAAGAGCTGAACTGAAAAAACTGCAAGAAAGGGTGGGGATTCAATGGAGCTGTATAAAACCATAGGAGAAGGCAATCCAAGCTGCTCTCTCCTCATATGGCGCCCAGTGCTAGCTCTTGGACTCACACTGTGCAAGCAGAAATTCCCACTGATGTGTTGGTTTGTGTTCTGTGAATTAGATATGGGCAGTGGTGAATTCAACAAGGGGTTTTTTTAAGTGTTAGCTACACCCTAGAGGTGACATGCTGTCCAAAGTCAAAGGGATCCTGACCCCAAAAAATTCAGTGGTAAAATTTTCTTTGTCAAGCACCTATTCTCCAAGTTATTGATAAAGGTTATACTAACCTTTAACCCATTGTATTGTCTTCTGAGAAACAAAGAACTGGTGTGCATCTGAAACCTCTTCATGTAGTGTCTTTGACTCTCTGTTTATGGGTTCCTGTAGGAGCCTATTAGGAGGGGTCCTCTTCTAAGGAGTTCAACACCCCCATTCCCTCCTTGGCCTTGGATCAGCAATTGCATTTCAGCAACAAGCATTTAATTCAAACAGGAAGAGAAATATGGCTCCTAGAAGGATGACTTTATAGCAAAAATCAAAAATAATATTTGCAATTTTCAATTGTTTAAAGATGGTAGCAGTTGGAATGTTACACAGAAATTGTAGACTAAGAAATTACATCGTCCAGCAATCTTGGAGAAGATTAAATCTGTAAATTCAGCAGTATTTTGAAATGTTTAGTGTTTAGAAAAATTCCGTCTCTACACATAGCTATTTACACTCAGCTGCCTCAGGGGAGAAGTTTTCCCTGTTGTGCCTTCAGAGAGAATTAAAACTCAGTCCTCAGGTGCAAATTATTTCCTCAGAGTGATGCTCTCTCAAGCTCCATCATTTGCAATTTGTTATGTTTTCCTGCATGTTTCCAACTTTTCTACCTAGCCTCCATTAAAAGGTGCCCATAAAAGAGGTGTTAAGGAACTTCCCTGTCTGACCATCCAGGAGCCACACTGGCACCACCTAAGGTGGGACTAAGACCACATCATAGCTACACATCCCACACTCACACAGTCGGACCAGGTTTCCTCACCATCTCGACCCCAGGTTTCCTGCAGCAGAGTCTCAGACATCTCGATCCTTAAAAGAATGTAATTGTGGTGAAATAACAAAATAACAGCTCGAACTGGGTGCCTCCAAGGAGGGACCCGGAACAAGGGCAACCCTGGGCTTTTATACCGTCACAGTCTAAGTGCTCAAGAGTCTGGGGGTCGTAGCTCCTGCTGCGGTCTCTGAATGTCCCTCACCTGGCTGAGCCACAGGTCCCCGAGACCTTTGTTATGCAAAGGGTCAGCAGTTCACGGGCTCTTTTCTGGGCTTCCATCACCCAGAGCTCAACCTGCCCCTGGCACTGCAGCTGCACACCGAGCTACCTGAGCCAAAAGTCTGCCTCAACACAGGGGACCCCTTGCACCCATTAAAGAGAAGTCCCCAGCTTCCAGATGCTGCTTCTTGGAAGACCAATAACAATTTTGGAACAGAGGACACGATAATATGCCCATTGTTCACAATCCAAATAACAGTGTGCAGCATCAGCTTCTAAATGTCAAGGTCATTTGTGGTATTTCTATTTTGAGTAAAATGGCTCCTTACAGTTTCCATGGTTTCACCTGAAATATGTACTGAGCCTCATTGTTAAGAACCTTGAAACCCAACCATTCTAATAAGAAAAACGAGATCCTCTTCTGTAGGTAGTCAATTTGACTTTTAAATGTAAAGCAGTCTGTATTTACCCTGGATACGGTTATGGATCTTTACACTGCATATGTGAACAAAACCAGATGTTTGGATTATCCAATTTGCCTTTCTTTTTGGCATATTGCACAATAATACATTTAATTATTTCTACAGCATAGATTTTTTTTTTTTTCTACAGTGGAAAGATTGGTTTTATTGTTTATTACACATAAGGAAATATCAGCTTTATTAAAATAAACTATTGGGAAAACATAGGTCACAATCATAATGAAAATGCAAAAGAAGCACAATATTCTTTAGACAGAGATTTTAAAAGTTTAGCATTGCTTCAGATTGTAATCTGTATGTTCACATTCAGCTGTGGAAATAGTAACATTAGAAATGCAAATTTTTACAGGACAAGATAGTAATTTTTCTATTGTTGCTGTTACTTAGTATTAATCAGAAACACAATGCTGGAAGGAGATTGAAGAATGACTCAGATGAATAAGGCAAGGAATAGTTTAATGAATTTTAAAACCTCAAAATGCAAAATTAAAACTGTGGATGCAAAAAGACAGGAGATTTCCATATTAAGGCCTCCAGTACTGTTCTTGTTGAGCTGCCAGTTTCAGAATGCTCCTCTCTGCAATATTACTGACATAAACACCGTGTTTTGTGACCAAAATGGTGTGATGCATTACAATGATGTAGCTCCACTGATGGAGATAGGATTGGAGCAGACACTACATATCAAGGAAGTCCATTGTCTCATTAAATGGACACCCTTACAGTCCAATTTTAAGCAGAATAAGCAACCAGGTCATTATTTAAATTTGTCCTTCTTTCTTTTTTCCTTTCTTTCTTTCTTTTGAAGCCTATCTATTAGTAGACTGTCATCGGCTGAAGCTCTCATCATTCACATGACATCAGTCTGTGGTATTTTTTCATCTGCTAGTTACTCTTTTTACAGCTGTAAAAGACACAGAAAATGTAAGAACATAGAGAAAATTGCCATTTTATCTCTGATAAAGTACAGTTTCATGTTGTGGAAAGTCTGTTCATTTTCCCCTTGTCAGTCCAAGAGACTTTTAAAAGCAGTAAATGGGATCCAACTCACCCAGCTGCAGTTGTCTTGCATGTGGCCATTCATGCTGGGTTCATAGACTATATTCAGCAACACAGAGAGAATTCAGTGGTTGACCTCTAGATATCTTTTGGTCTTTACTTCATATACATACAACAAATAGTTACTCCAATGTGAAAATGCTTAGAATATCTGTATAATGACACAGCTCTAAACAGTTTTGCTTAGTGTCAATAGAATTTTACACAAAATTAAAATGTGTGAGGACTTAAGATTATTTTGTATTATTTAAAGAGCTTACATATGTTTCTATATCCTTCAGTGTTATTTCTTGGTTGATACATTTCTCATATGTGGGATTTTAGAATCCTTAGGGTTGTAGTTATTAGAGAGGAAGAAAAAGAAGAAAATAAAACCTTTGCACACCTTGTATATTTTCCTACTCTCATTTCATTAAAAATGAAACAAAACTGTGAAAAACTACAAAAATTAGTGTCAGGCTTGCTTGCATCCTTCATTCTTCCTATCCATCCCTATTGCCTTCCTCATCCCTCCTTCCAAAAACATCTGTCCCACTGTGCTGCCAGCTATGCCGGGAGTCACCTCGTATGTGTGCAGGACATCCAGCTCCTGTAATGTGTGGTCTCTGCATCACAAGGGAGTGGGTGCAGACCACAAAAGGATCAATTTTTCCTGTCAGCCACACTTTGGTATGATGGCTTAGTTCTGTACTCTCCTCATCTTGTTCAGCCAAACCAGCTGGCCTGAATCTAGCTTTTGGAGCAAAACTAAATTGGTCAAGCAGAGCCTGTGTCAGATCATCAAAGAGGCATCATGATGTAACAAAGTATTGCATCTGATACAACAAATGTGTTAGTAAGCACTTTTTTTTTTAATACAGAGAGACCTTATAAACATGCAAGATGTCATATCCTTTTGTTATCTCAAAACACAAGAGAAATGCACAGATTAGAAAGTATTCCCAGCACTTAAACTCTTCAAATTCCTTCATAGCTTTAATGCCTAAGAGATTAACAAGCGAAAAGCACTGTCTACAGTGCTCTAAAGTAACAGAAATGACTGAAGGCTGCTAGTACATCCAAGTAAAAGCATAGGATATTACAACTAGTTAAGACTATGAAAACAGTGTGAATGTTTCACACACTGATCTATCTTAGGCAAGCTTACACTTGGGGCAAGGTGCTTAGAAATCTTTTTTTTTACTTTTTTTTTTACTTTTTTTTCCCCCCTTCACTTGCAAAAAAACCCTCCTTCAGCTCTTTCTTAAAGCTCAGAATACGCAAGGTGCATCAGTATTGAAACTTTATATCTATCATGGTGCTAGTTTTGCAAAAGGTTACACTTTGGATTTTGATCAGAATTGCCAGCCCTGGGAGAAAGAGATTTTCTACAGTCACTTGGCTTATCTTGCCTGCAAAATAAAATCTGTGCATCCAAGAGTTTCAATCAAGCATTTATAGGGAAAGCTTCAAAGCACTGTAGACAGAAGAATTTCAAATATCTCTTAGCTATACAGAGCCCTTACTCTTCCCTAAAAGACCATACGGTTGGTGCTCTGCTGCCAATTCAGTGAGTGGTAAGAAAGCACAGATTTTTAATCAGCTGTGTTAAAACTCAAGCAATATTCTGTTGCTGCTTTTAGTATTAAAGAATGCAAATATTTTTGAATGGGTTTTACATGAATAACACGAGAATACTCTTTTTAAAGTTGACGCATTTTAGTGTCTAAAGCATAGTCACAGAATGATTTGGGTTGGAAGGGGTCTAAAAGATCATCTGGTTCTAACCCACAGTGAGAGCATCTACATATTATCTAAGTTTAGAAATTCTCTCTAGTCACTGAAGATAAACCTCTTGATTCATTTCCCAAATGTAGATACCGAGTGCCACTGGAGATGTCACAGGACACCTGGGAGCCCTGCACAAAGGTGACAGAGATTGCACACATGGCAAAGGAGAACCATGACTTGCCAAGCTTCAGCAGGACACTCAAAGGGCATTAGGCAAACTTGGTAGAGTCTGGAGCTCCTCATGCAGGCTGCTGTTTTAGGTTGACTTGAAGAGCTGAGAGCAGCGGGCAGTCTCTCAGCTGCCTCAGTTAGGTTTCCATTGAGTGTAATGAAGTTCAGACAGCTCGTTCCCAAGTAGTTAGCCACATCTAGGTACCTAAATCTTAATGTCTGTGACCTGCTCACCATGGATGTGCAAGTAAGAACACAAAGTTGTTGTGATTTGTAGAGAGATCGAGTAAAATGTGCTGTGCATCAGGTAATATTGATGTTCAAGGGATCAGCAATTTCCAGAATTAAACAATACCTGGAATAAGCTGACAGATAAGGTCCCTCTCCAGAAAAGTATTTCCCATTTAGCATGCAAGAAGGTTTGTCTTTATTCAATGAAGCATTGCAGCATACTCTGGGAATTTAGGATGTGCTTAACAGGTCTGCTGATTCAGGACTCTGGCTCCATCTGCATACACACGTTCTGCAATAAATCTTGTGCTTGTGCACAAGGCTTTGCAGCTCCTGCCTGCTCTGCATAACCTTAGTGGAAATGGGAAAAAATTTCAAGTCAAATAAGTGGACTTCTGAGCACATCCATAAGATAACTAGAAAATCACATCCTCGTCATGTTCAAGCACTCATGGTAGCTGCCAGTTTGCTGACACACAGCAGCTGATGAAATTGCCTTTGCCTGAGCATCACACAGATTTGCCTTCAGGTGCACGGCCTTAGTTCTGCAGTACACATGCAATTCAGAAACATGTTTTGGAGTAAGAAGTATTTGAAGTGGAATTCAGTTTTAGGAAGCTCTCAGGCCATAATTGATTGGCAAAAGAGATAGGAAACATCTCTTACCAAGAGCGTTTTTTGTGGATTTTGGAAGCTATGAAATCAGCTTTTACAAAAACAAACAAACAAACAAAAATATTGATATAAAAAACATTTGACTGTGGGATGTTTCTGTAGTCAATGGGAATTTTGTAATAAAAATGTTCATTTATGCTTGGTTCACACAACATTTCACTGCTGTGAACTTAGATAAAACTCAGATCTCTTTACTCCCAGGGCTGAATGGAAAGACTACAAAAATAAGTGGTCATGTTCACATGGAAGAACAAATTTGTAATATAAAATATGTGGCAAAGAAAAAAATATTAGTAATTTAACCTCATTTAAAAAAATAAACTGGTCTTATTATCTAACTTAAGTATGTCTCCTTATCAGAGATGGAAAGATCCTTGTCTTGAATAGGTTCTCTAGACCTGTCTGAGCTCTTAGACCTGATTTACTTTTTCAGGATCTGTGTAATTGGCTTAAAATTGGGAGAGGAGGGGGGAGTGAGACACATGGGAGGATGCATGATAGACACGCATGACACTGGCAAACTTGAAGTAGTGATATTTTGTTTTATTTTATGCAAGAGAGTCCATTCCACAGTAAAACATCTTAACAAAAATATCCATCTTCTGAAAACAAATATGTGTTTTGTTTTTAAACTTGTTTCTTAAACCAAAGCCAAGCTTTTATTTATTTGGTCTCCACCAATGTTTTTTCTACATTGAACTGAACTGCCAAATGCATTTTCAATGAATAAATAATCCAGAAGCTTTGCTGATAATTCTGCTGAAATGACAAGAGGAGACTTATCTGCTCAACTTGTCACTATGCTCCCCAGACAGCTTTTGCCCAACCTCTCTTTAAAAGATTGTTTCTTTAATTTACCTGTTACAGTGAAATATCTGAGTGTTTCCCAGATCTTATTATTATCTTAAGCCGTGAACTCCATAAGCATGAGAACAACTATTAATGCAATTTCACACTACATAATTATGTTAAATCAGTAAGACACTGTTAATACAACCCAAAAATACACTATCAATTGAAGTTCAAAAGTCCAAAAACACCTGGTGAAAGATAAAGCTAGAAGGGCTCAAACACTGGTACTATCCATTAAGGTTCAAATATCTAAAGGGACCTTGTTACTTGTGATGTGTGGTCTACTCTATTTAATTAAATCTTAGTGCTGTAACTGTGGGTCTGGCATTTTCAAGACAAATCCTTCATCAGTGTTATAAAATTGGGCTAAACTGGCTGACAGTCTAATCCAAACTAATCCTACAGAAACGTTAACAAGTCTCAAAAGCAGTTTCTATTAGTAGCTGATCTGTTTGAAGAAAGATGGACCAAGTAAGATGAAGAGGTTAAAACTAAATTCAACAACCTGTGTGCTTGGCCATGTAGCTTTCTGTCTCTGTTATCTAACATGATCACCTTGGAAGAAATCTCTTATTTAATTAGAAGAATCCCAATCTGGGATTTGTGCACTTACATAACAAATCACCTTGGGAAAGAATTTTAAAAAAGGCCTTTCTACCAGGAGTATTATCCCCAAATATTAATTATTTATGCTTGTAATAATTACAGCATGAAACTGCACAACTAGCCAGCTCACAGTTTTGCATATGCTGAATTACGATAGTTGCAGACAATTAAGGCCAGAACCTGAGTGATGATGATCATACTGCAGAAATATTATGTGTTTCCTCTATCTTTCATTACTCATTGCTATAATGAAACTCCTTCTATTTTCTAAAATATATTCTGGCCATCGTATTTTTATTATTTTTTCTTGCCAGCTGATCTGCCATCTAGCCAGAAAGCTGAAACTGGTTTAGCTTCTATTTTTAAATCTCTACATTTGAATTAGGTTTTCTTGGTTTGTTTGGTTTGCTGGTTTTTTGTTTTTTGTTTTTTTAAGTCACATCTACCACTTAAAAAAAAAAAAAAGGAAAGAAAAAAAGCAAAGGCCACAGTTCAGTTCAGTGGATTTATCTCAAATCCTGGTAGGTTATCTTGACACATTTTTGCAGAACACATAGGACATTTGGGATTAAAGTTACTCCTTGTAACAGTGTCATTAGCATTGTAACAGCATGCAGGCACCGATTATGTTCTCTCTGCCTCACCTCCACACCTCTAATCTCAGAGCTGACCCGATTTACATCACTAGCTTTACATGGGCCTGTACATATTGAAATCCAGGAGAGGGAAAAGGGCTGAGACTCCCTGAAAATAAACTCAATTGGCAAAGAGATTAACCCATTTATAAATGCATTTTTGCTTGTTGCTGAGTGTGCAGAGTTTCATCCATTTAAGGAACATAGGCCTAAATTCAGATACAAAAACTGCTTGGAAAGGGAGAAGAAAGAAATAGATGAAGTGGTATTTTAAATGGATCTGTTGCCAGCTCAGCAATTCAAATGATTTGGGGATTTTTGGGAGAGAGAGAGAAGGGAGGAAAGAGAACAGTGAATTTGGAGTCAACATCTCAGAGAAATCATCTGCAGTAGTGTAAGAAAATGTTCTTTTCCTTTCCAAGTACCACTCATCATCAGTATCTTTAGAAAACCTGATGTCCTCTTAAAAGCATTCCCAAAGTAGGTGCAATCAGTCATCAATGGCAAAGGTTTATGTAATGTCACATTTACAGTGAAGAAATGAGGAGCATAAACATGAGACACAGTGGCCCTCAGGCTTTTGTCAAAGGAATCCCAGAAAACAACTTAGCTGACATGGAAATTACAAGTACATTTCATAAGAGTACTTGTGCCCTTTTGAGCACAGAGCCTTACCCGTTTGATGATCCAAGTTCTAAATCCAGGTTCTTCTGAGATTTAAAACATCATTTATTCTTATCAAGACCATTTTCTGCCCTTCTATAAAAGGCTTCTGCTGAAGCATCAAATACACAGGACTAGATTTAAAAACAATGCTTTGAGAATGACATTCACACTTAATACCAGGAAACAGTGAGATATGCAAGGTATTCCCTGGGCAGCTTTTGCCAGATGTGGGGATACCAGATGTGTGCATGTGATCTCTTTGCACATGGGGAGATCTTAATGAGTGGGGATCCATGGCTGGGCAGGCAAAGCATCCATGGAGCTCAGCTGAGCTTCTGGAGTTTCAGCTCATTTGCACCTCCCACCCTGCTTTCCTTTTCTGATTGAAGGCAAGTCTAGAACATTTACAGTTCCAAACTGTATTTTAGACACTGTAATGTCATCCCCAAGAGCACCCCTGGATGTGGAACTTCAGTACTCTGCTTGATAAGCCAAGGTGCATCTTCCAAGATTGTGGGTGAGAGCAGGGATGAGAGCTTGTGGATGAGAGCAGTTCTTTCCTTGGGCCCTGGGAGTAAGACAGTAGCTGAGCCTTGAGCAAGTACACTGTGCTTGTTTGGTGATTTCTTACAGTGACAGGGAAGTACAGGTCATTACACCAAAAATACTGTCTAGCAGTAAAATTTTCTTAAAATTACCAATAGTCCAAAGCAAGAGAATGATTTTTCCAAGAGGGAATTCAGATAGACCCCTAACATAGGTACTTAGAATAATTTTCGGCACTTCTAAGTCAGATCAAAAACAGATTAAAATTGATATAGGGTTAGGAAAAATTGAGTGTGACTGCATGTCTTATCAAAATCAACTATCCTGAGACTGTGGGAGGAATCATCCTGCCCTTGTCAGCCAGAAAAATGTCATGATTGTACTGCTGTCAAATCTTTCTCTAAATTAAGAGTGTCAAGTTTATTTTTATACCTGTTACTATTGCATGCCTGGTGTGTTTTAAATATGTGCAAAATTCTACTTCAAGAGAAATTTTGATTTAAAAAGGAAGAAAAATGTAAGATGACTTTAAATGTGATAAAAAGAATAAGCAAAAAAAAAAAAAAAAAAAAGAACTTGAGTAGGAGACCAGGTAACAATCTCATTCAGATACTTTGTCATGTGTCCATAGCCAAGGGTTTTTTCAGACACTTCCTTCATATATAAATGTAAATATTCAAAAATTATAAATACTATATTGTCTCTGAAGGGGAATAGAAGAGACACACAAGACAGTATAATGATCAGTTCAGAAATCTATTCTACATTTAAGTGGATTTAAGGTTGAAAGCACTTGTCAATAATTCAAGGGTAAAATACATTAAGGGACTACTGTAATTATACAAAGCTCAGGCAATACAAGTTGGGAAACTGAGAATCAGGGTACTGATTATAGAACATCCAGCCATGCAATCATCAGGGTTTTGTGGTTACTGTATAGTATTATGACAGAGCAGAGTTAAGGATGGCTGACTGCCTCTGTTGTGCCTGCTTTGTCTTCGTGTATGTTGATTATTTTCTATGTAAAGTAGCTACATATTTAAATGTAGGTGTTTGCTGACCCTGATGCCTCTACTAAGGAGCAATCAGCCCCTCCAGTGACTGTCAGAACACAAATAAGGTTATTCTCCTATCCATGCAAACATAAACAACATACTTCAGTGAATTAGAGCAAGAAAGATTAAATTAAAAGACAACCCCTGGTTCCTGACAGCTGTGTCGCCTTTCCTGCACACAGCCCAGAACAGGACATCTTGTATGTTTGAAAATAGCCTAGAAGAAAGTGGTCTGTGTGTAAAATCACAGAAGACAGGCTAAAAGGGATTTTGGGAGTCCTGCCTAACATGTTGCTACACCCTAACCCCATACAATGACTCTTTCAGTAGGTCACTGTCATAGATAGCAACAAAAGAAAATTACTCTTTCTTAATACTTTGCCTTCTTATCTATGTCTGTTTAGGAAAAAATACCCTTTAAATATAAAGAAGTGAAAAAGTTCTCTTCGGAAAGTGCCGAAACTACAAATGACATAATCAAATGAAATAAAGCGCGTGTTATGGGCGTTAGTCATCCATTCTGCGTGTGTCCAGTCTGTTCAAAATGACAGAGAATGCCTTTGGCTCACTTTGGCATTAGAAAAGAATTGTGATTCCACTTTTGACTTGTTTTCTTAGTCATACGCTCAAACAAATCTGAACAGCTGAGGAAAAAAAGGGGGAGAGGGAGAAATAATAAACATATTTTTGCTTTCTTCACCACCACTCACTGTGCATCTCAAATCAAGACTAATTAGTTCTTACTATTCATGTTTTTTTCCTGAATAATGTGCTGCCAGATCATATCAAAACAAAGAAATAAAAAATCTCCACCTGGAATGCAGCTTCATTCAAACAACACTGATACAGATTGTCCCTGCACAGTGCCACGACAGCTGTGTGCCTTGTGCAGAGCACACAGCTGGTGGCAAAAGAGAAACTGGGGCAGCACGAACTGAAAACCGTCCACTCTCTTTAGTCTATGGCTGTATGGTTATCAGGATTAAAAGAATATTCTGGATGCTTCCCTCCCTGCTATCTTCACCCAGGACCCTTCAATGACTGCTCTGAAGCAGGTTGTCACAATAATGGATGCTGTCAGTGCTATCTGCCTTCCAGCTGCTGGCTGCTTGCTGCAGAGCTCACCCCTAACACCTGTCAAGGGAAGGTTCCCTCTGTCCTGCTGGCAGTGCGTACCTGACCTCACTAGTCCCCAAGTCATCCTAGAAGCCTGACAAAGAGTGTTTTCACTTTGTACCTCTCTCTGCCCCAGGCTAGGTGGTAGGAAGTTTAGGATAGGCCAGGTTAGCTGTGGAGTTGCAGTTCCTATCATGTTTGTTACATAACTTTGAGAACACTTTTACTGCTAGATGTTCTATAAACAAAATCAAGCTTATTCTATTAAAGTATTGGGCTAAGGGCTAGGCTGCAAAACTGGATGCTGAGTTATACAGAGATCAAGTGATAAAAGGGATTATGAATTTCTAACTAGTATATTGGCTTCATCTCTCACCCTTGACAGACACAATAGTGAACAGGTTCCTGGCCAGCATTTTCTTGATTTTGGTCATTTATCTTGTATTCCTCCTAACTTAGGAACACAATGAGTTCAAAAAAGCATGACAATAAATCTCACCATTCTCCAGGTCCTTTGGAGATAGGAGAGCATCCTGGCTTCATATGTGTCTTCTTATCTTCTTGCTATTCTGTTCACGGAGTTTGTTGTGTGTTAATAGGAATGAAAATGGAGCATTTTCTTTCTCTTAGATCAGTCAGTCTGAGTAATGCTTAACTTCTAATATAAATGCCGGGAATGGATTCTTGATACTTCATTGTGCTTATATTAGTTCATTAGCCAGAGTTCTTTATTTTGTTATAGAATACCAAAAAACATAAAAGGTTTTCCTGAGCTTCACCTACTGGGCTTTTACATCCCAGTGGCATTCCACTTTGAGTCTCAGAAAAATGATAAGCAGCATAGCGGAAACTATGTTCATTGTAAAATGTCTTGAACAAAAATGAAAGGTGAACCATTTTTATAAATAATTAGGCTGGATAGAAAGGAGTCATTGTAGGCCCTTCTATTACAACTATGTGGCATGGTATATGCAAAGTTCTGGGCAGACTGCAACATCTGAACACCTCCATAGTCACTTCTGAGGCTGAATCCTGATCCATCTGTTTTTATGTTACACACTTGTATTGATAGCATCAACGTAGAAACCTTCCATCTAAGGCTGACCAACATTTTCTGTTACAAGCCCCATGTGCAAGCACTTATAAATTTACATAAAGGGCGTATATAAACATATTCATATGGGACTTCCCACTTCATTCAGAACAAAAAATTAAACAAATAAAAAAAATCTGTTATCACTGGCAAAAAAATATCCTGATGCAGGAAGACATTCAAAATGTGACTGGGTATATGGAAATAGAGATAAGTTACCTCAAGGATAAACTATTGGATGGTTGCCTTCAAAGATGGGTTCATTTGATTCAAAGAATGGTATTGCTGCTTTGGAAAATATCCAGCAAAACATGCCTACCAATTTAAGCTCCCAAAGGAGACAGCTTGATGAACATTACAGGCAGGAAGTCAGGAGAGTGTCGTACAGCTTTGCTCCTGAGCACCTATTACAGCTGCAGTCACAGTGCAGGGCAGCCTGAGGCTGCTCCTCTCCCACAGAACAGGGGTTCAGGTAAGGAATAGCAGAACTGGGCTGAGTCTGACTCAGGGGTGACAACGTCACTGAGAGACGCAGCAGAAGTTACTCTGTGACAATATCTCTAGAGCAGTGACAATATCTTCATTAAGTCCAGTGTATTGACTGCAGGTAGTGATCGAAATTACACCTCAGATATATTCCTCAGAGTTTGACTCTCTGATGGTACAGACTTGACTGAAGTTATAGGAGTTCTGTCAATCAATTAAGTTATAAATCTGGCCTTTCAACTATCAGTAACTAAATATTGAGTAAACAGAAAAACGCTATCAGTACACAGTAATAACATTCAGAAACACCTGGATGAGTCCAGCTGCAGCCAGTTTTGTCTTCTGTAACCTCTCTGCAGTTCTGCCACACATCATTTTGGAAGTTGACTCCGTGCCCCCAGCTCTTGCTGCACTGTTTAATCCCACAGTCTCATCTCCAGAAACAAAGAAAACTAGTTAAGAAGAGATCCCCTCTAATGTAACTATTATGAATGTTAACCATACATTGTTTATTGGGCAATGCATTTCACCAATGCCACAGAGATGCTGCTAGAAAATCAACAGAGCTGGTGCTATAAGTTGCTCTCATTTCCAAGAACAGCATTTGAGACAAGCTATTCCTTCAGCAGCCGGAAAATGTTTAGTAGTTGTGAATCCTCTTTCTGCTTGGCTGCAGGTACATTACAAGAGCTCACAAGACTGATTCGGTGGATGAAAGCCTCAGGGATGATGCCTTCCGGAAGATATTCACTTGAGCTGTGACAATAAAGGATACAAACAAACCAGTGACTTCATAACCCTGAACCTGCTCTAAAGACACAAAGGAACCAAGTAGAAGAGCATTCACAGCTTAAAATAAGACATACAACTGGGAAGTTGCAAATTGGGAATTTTCTCTGTATGTCCTGACAATGGATCCAAAGTCCACTGGCCAGAAGCTGCGCAGGTGAAGTTGAATCACCTGCAGCTCTGAGACAGCTTTGATTGATTAACTGTGCCCTCTTTTCTGTCTGTAATTAAACTCCGAAAAAAGTGATTTACCTGGTGTGACCACAAGACCTCATGCACTGCAAGGCCCATTTTTGCCTCCCTTACTTACTGTTTAGCATCCCTGCTCTGCCAGTTACTCATTTAGCTTTTCCCCATGCAGACTCCAGTTCCATGTCTGCAGATACTCAGCCATTGCTTCTTTTTAACAAACCCTGGGCCCAGGGGCTCACAGATGCATTTGTGGGGGACATGAAGACTTTTTCTGCAATGTGCTCATCTTTATCCCCTTTATCTCTGGGGCCAGATAACACAAGCCTCCACCAAAAGAAAGCCACTGTTCTGCATTTTTAACTCACTGCTAACATAGAAATCTACCACTTATATACTAGTGAAAGTTGTTCCTCAAGCCTCTGAGCAGAGTTAGCCCTAATGTTTATCCCAGGTCACAAAGCAGCCTTTTGTGGTGCTCTGTCATGTTTCATCAACCACATAACACAGGTTGTCTAATCATAATGGATAAAGCAGGCTGAAATGTGGCATATTAATAGATCTGCCACAAGTCCAAAATTCATAGGTCTGTGCTGCGTGATATGATGCTGCCTAGAGGTGCTCAAACCAGATTTGGCATTGAATATCATCTAGATCCATAGAAAGAATTTTTACCTGTGCTTTTCTATCCTAGTTCCCAGATGACAAATAGCACCCAAATTCCTTCCCAAGTAATAAATGAGGAGGAAAGAGGTTCAGGAGGTATTTGTTCAAGCTTGGTATAACAGTTATACAGTTGATGCTCCTAGCACAGACTCCCTAAGGATCACCTGTACAAATAAGATGGTGAAGGATCCAGGCCTTTGGGCCAGATCCAACATCACCAGTTCCAACAGAAAGCTCCTACTCATCTCAATGGATTCTAAATTAAGCCCTCAGGCCCTGAAAGACAGCTGCTTAGAAAATTATGCTGGGTCATGGCTAGAGACCAGGCACTGCAGTCCCAGGGATTACTGAATATTTTATGATTTAGTTATTAAAAAACATGTATCAGACATCTATCAGGTTGGGCATCCATAACCCTGTCTGCTCCTGGGGATTTGAGGGAGGATATTAGCAGAAGAGCTATTTCAGGACTGCAGGAGTCTGCCTCCAACAAGCCAATACTTTCGTGCAGCAAGGGACTTTGCTGGATATTCTTGTATCTGTCAGTAGGTGTGGGGCTGACTCACCCTGTGCTGCAGTAAATAGCCATAACAGATTATTCAGGGGTGAGCTGCCCTGTGGATGTCCCTGGCCTCCTGGAGACAGATCAGGGCAGGGCCAGGGCAGACACCTGAGAACAACCACCTCCTCCCAGGCTTGTATGCACACGGGGTCGAGGCCTTCTGGGTGTGAAGCAAAAGGAAAAAGCTTCTGGAAAGAGAATGGCTGCAGGGAGGGCAGGTTTTAACAAGCATCTCAGGGTACAGCTGTGATTTCAGCAGTCAGTTCATCCAAACTGAATCAAGCTGTTCCCAACACAACCTTAGAGGTATTGCCATTAAAGAGCAGCTGGATAACAATCTACTTGAAAAGTAGCACCGACAATAGCACAGTTACATAGGTTTTCTTCAATACAATATGTAAACAAGCTAATTCACTGTTAATTACTTATTAATGATTGTTAAATCCTGCTATGATAAGAAATGCCAGTCAGTTTGCTGTTTCTCAGATTCTTGAGGAGAATAGTAATGCCTACTTGACTAATTCTAGTCCTAACCCATCTGATTCAAGGTGAAGAGCAAAGGAGATGTGAGAAATGAAGTCTGTATTAACAGAAAAAAAAGAAAATATTTTTACTGTTTTAGGTTTTGTGCCTCATATCAATGTTTTCTAAGACAATGAAAGATTTCATATGTAGATGCATGTATTCAAAGAAAGAGCTAAAAGTACACCAGAGCAGTAAAGTGCCTCTGATTTCTTTCCCAGCCTGACTCACTGAAAATAAACATTTTTGGGATAAATCTCACAAGAACTACTATGGACTCCAGTTTGAGGTGGTCTGTAGGGAAACCCCATGTTCCTGACAAAAGAGATTTAGATTGTAATATGCCAGTCTGCAATGCTCACTAAACCAAAAGTGACAGTGATGGTGTTAAACAGATTTTAGTACCTGGTAGCATTTTTCTGTCCTCTGATTTCCATTTCTGCTCAGGAACAGTTACTGCAAACACTGATACTTTGGAAATTGTGTCTAGAAGGAGTGGATCAGACTGAGGAGACATGCCAACAGAAGCAGACATCATTTTCTTCAAGTAGTGCTACAAGAGAAAGGAATCTGGCCCAGTATCTTTATTATAAATAGTAGTAATGCCATGTACTCTGATTCAAATATATCACCACAGCATTGCAGTCATCCTTACAACAGCATTCTACCTTCTGCCTGAAAGACAAAGGGCAGAGAAAGCAAATGGGGTCAGATTCTGCCCCCAAGTGCTCTACTTTGAAACATGTTTTGGTTCATGACATTTATTCAGCTCCAGACCTACGAGGGCTGGGTGCTGTTATCAACAAAAGAAAGTATTCAGACAAGCTGCATGGTGCCACTGCAGTTAGTGGTCCTGTTCCCCTCCCATGTCACAAGATAAAATAGCCTGAATAGAAGCAATGGCACTCAGCTCTCTCTAGACACTGGTGTGCATGTGGAAGGGAAAACAAAACGTGCTTCCTGTGCTCGTACTGAACAAAACTGTCCTGCACTGCCACCGGACTCCATGCTACGTTCAGAAAAGGGAGACCCTGGGTATGCTGCCCAGCATGGCCAGGGGGCACCCAGGACAGTGGTCCTCTGCCTCTCCAGGCACAGAGGGAGCTGAGAGCCTCTCCAAAAGCCACCCAAGACATAGTAAGAGGCCTGTCCCACCCCAGCAAGTGCAGGCAAACCTAAGTCAGGATTCTGTTAGCCCCAGAGGAGGGAGTGCTGTGTGTACCCAAAGGCTGGTTTCACACCCACTGAACCAGGATGAGAAGTGATACAACCAGGGTTGCACAGTGTTGTGTCACAGTAACTAAACCTCTGGATACAAATAGACTGAGTGTTCATCTTAATTAAACTGTTTTAAAGGTCAGACACTACAGTTCCTATGTGCAACTCCTGGATGTCAAAGCTCATCCTGTAGCAATCAATCCCTTAATGACCTCCCTCAGCACAGGTTACTGCCCTCACGCGAGTTGCCCGGCTGTTGAGGCTGGCTGAGATGAGGCAGACAGCTCATCCATCTGGACACCATCTGCCTCACAGGAGCACCGAGTCATGCTACTGAGGGCTGAGCTGGGATGTGGAGAACACACACAGGCAAGGAAAATCCATCTGCAATCCCTGCAAGGACACCACAGATTTTGTCCTAAATCTCTACTGCAACAGGTGGTTATGCTGACCTGGGACATCTGTGGAGTCTTGCCCCGTTCGCAGTGATAAAAGGAACTCTGCATTTTTTGTGTGGCTCAGTGTGTGCTTCTCTTCTGGATGACAGGCTGGTGTCTGCCTCACAGCTGACAGATAAGAGATTTGATTATTTGTCAGATGGAAAAAGCTACCATGATCCACTCTTGCAGTCCCTGGAGAGGTGAAGAGGAAGTATCTGTTCTGAATTATAGCCTTCAGGTTGGATCATGTCCTGAGAAGCTGAGACCAGGATCATACATATACATGTACATATACATATACAATTGCCTTTTTCCCAACCTGGAAAGGAAACTCGAGAGAGTTTTTAGCATAGGAGGTAATATAAAGGTGGATCTTTATTTGGAGGCCGCCAGGGGCAGTTATGAAAGTGTGTCCACGAAAATCCTCCCCNGCACCAATTAGGAGCACAAGTAGTGAAATAATTCCCCTTCTGGTTCAACCCTTCTCTGGAGCCCCCCTTGGTATTAGCTGTACTTTGTTTATGAAAATGTGTCTCGAAGAGCTGTTTTCAACCTTGGTAGCCAGGGAGAACAAAGATAGTACAGGGGCCCTGGAATTTATCTTCCTGCCTAGGAAAATGTTGAAGTTAAGCTACAATAGGAAGCTACAAAGCTACAAATATATGTGTAAATGAGACAGAGAATATATAAAAGAAAAAAGGAAAAAACTAAAACGGCATCAATACATGTACATATACATACACATACACATGTACATATACTTGTAAGTCACTCCAGAAGTGACTCTGTGTTGGCATTTATGGAGACAAAAAAAAAAAAAAAAGATAACCTAACATGGCAACACTGTACATTTTACTCACTGTAGCCTGCATTTCCCTGTGTATCAAATGTTCAAGAACCATGTAGGAAGGATTTCCAGAAACACACCTCTCTCTCAATTGTCATTTGGCATCTAATTACTGCAATGCCTCTCACCATGTCTTGCACAGGTAAAGAACCCTGCACAACACAAGTGTCAACCTGACCCAGTGAGGCCAAGAGAAGAAAATCAGAATTGAATGCATATAGGAAGTCTGGATATTTTCAAATGGTTGCATTAAGGAAAATGAAATGTTTTCAAAGAATATTTTTTAAACTTGTTTTCATTAAAAATAAAAACCTCTGTGATCTTTTAAAGGGCAGTGGTAGTGTGGTAGACATAACTGGTCAATAACTGCAGTGCCAAAACAAAGCATTTGTAAATGCTGTGAATCATTTAAGTCACCATTAAAAAACAGCATTATAACAGCACTTCCTACTCTGGAAATATTAATGAGGAAGGAACTTCAAATGCAGTTAACTGCTGGATTATAGTCAGGAACCTGGTTCTCCTGCCACTGCTCAAACTTTTGCCAGTATTTTCTGCAAGCTTTGCAATCCCTGCAAGAAGGATCTGTGCCCCACAGTCACTACCTGACTTTGTTGGACAATCTAAAGAGGATCCAGCTCACCTAAATCAATCCATCTATAAGTCAGGGCTGCAGCCTAAGCTGGCTTTGTGAGCTTCTTTGTCAGTCAGTGGAAAGAAATAGGCACTTGAGGAAGGCAGTTCGTCTTACTCTAGGCACTCTGTTTAAGGTAAGATGACACATCCTGTGGAGATGTTTACCTGCTGCTGATAGTAGAATCTAGATGCTCCTGCTCATTTTTAAGGGAAGAGAGGAACTAGGTAAGATGAGAACCTTCCCTTCATAACCTTGCAAAATGGAAGGAATCACAGGCACAAATAGCAGCAGTGCCTAGCTGGACAAGTCATACTTCAGTACCTTCTGCCTTGGTCTGGTTTCTCCTGCCAGCCCTGGGGTAAGCCCAAAAACTGAGTCACCAGTGGTGTTATTCCATGTTGCCTACAGAGCCTGCCCCCCTCTGGTTCTGGTCTTCTGGTCTGACCTCTGAGTTTTGTATCAGGACAACTGTTTTGACAGTCCCACACTGAAATACAGTACCTTGCACAAGGAGCACTGAGCACAGCTAATTTACTAATTCTCTTGCCTAAGTAAAAACTTAAATTATTTTTTGATGTTTAACAAGTGTTGGTATCTTTTTCTTAGTGAGCTGATTTTCTTAGAATTTGGATCTTACATGGGAAAATCTTTCAATGTCAAAAATACAGGTGCTGAGTTCTCATCTTTAACTGCCCCTAGGTTTTTTCCCCTTACGAGTTCCTAATGTGAGTAAAGTGCACAGCATTCTTATGTTCAGACTTCCCTAGACGATCCCTGTCTTCATAACCTCCGAGATCACTACCTGACTAAAAGTTTCCAAGGAGAGCATGAGGGAAGCATGAATGCACACACCCACGTGATTATATCATTGCTTAAACTTTGTTTGATCTATTGTATAACAGGGGGAAAGTTAATTTCAGGACGTCTACATGAAATTCTGTCTCAACAGAAAAAGCTGAAACATTGCTCTGTAAACATGCAATTCTTTTTTTATGAGACCTTTGCTCAATGGTCTCTAAAATGTAAATAATCTGACATTATTTTGTGAATTAAAAGACATTTTTTTCAGAATGAAAAGGAAATATCTGAGTATTCTTCTTCCAATTCTAGCTTATATACTCATTTTTTATCTGAATTTCTTTATCAGATTGAATGCACAAGCAAATCCACTCCAAGTAAAAGGATTTATCCTACAGAAATATCTCTACAACTGTTCTACAGTTGGTCTCAGTCAAATGTCAACATGGCACAACAGGGGTACACAAACACCTAGGACTTGATATCCAGATTTACAGCAGAGCAGATTTACATTCATGACCAGAGACAGCAAGTCAGAAAAGAGATTTTGAACATGCCCCAAGGAGTCATGTCTCTTGACAGTGTATTGATTGTTTATATACTCTATCTGATCTCAGAACTGAATGTATAGATCTGCCTCGCAATTCTCATTCTTTGCTCATAAATACGTCCAGAACCCATCTATGTTTTCACTATGCATATATTACATATGACTGGTCAAATTATTCAATGTAATTGTTGTTTATACATAAAGTTTATAGCTAAATTGGAAACATGCTTTATTCACCATAAAACTTTCCCCTCCCTGTATTTGGTGGGTGATTTTCATTATTCTGATCTATAACCGAGTCTTAATGACTTTGACAGCTCTTTTCTATCAACATGTTATGTTATTGTGCCATTATTTCATTTGTTTTAAATCTTTACCTTGCTGGACTCCAGAAACATGAACACTTCTGCATGTTGGAATGTGCACTGTTGAGCAGAGCAGAATAGGAAGAAGAGAACAATGCCAGTTTTCTGCTCTTTAGAAAGAGCTGGTGTCCTTTCATCCCCTCTTTCTGCTGACTGGTAAGAAATAGTGATGACTCTCTTTAAACAGATTGGAAAGTTGATTGCATTGCATTAAATACACCTTTCCTACCCCAGCTGCAGTTGTACCTGCAGCTAAATACTTGAACCATCTGTCCTGCTTTGACTAAGAAAATGAAGACATGAAAAGACATGTTGACACAATCAGCCACTGCTCTAACTGGTACTGTCTCTTTGCAGTGGCTGACTTCCTTGAAAGATGTGTAAATCACGAGGTTTTCACTAGTGCTAACACCATTCAGGAATGTACCAGACACAGTCTTAGCTATTATAATATTTTCCCATTTATTAGACCTGGGCATCTGGTCCAGAAGTCTGAAATATGGGGGTGTGAGCTGCTAAGTGTTATCTTCACAGCCTTTCATGCAGTAGTAACAGTGCTCTCAGCAAACCATTTAGACAGCGGATTTCCACTCTGTAACCTGGAATGCTGGAGCGTTTGTTATATATAACTCACCTGGAAGTATTACCCTCAGAACATGGTATTTGCAGGGAGGATGTCACAAACAACAGCAAATAGAAACAATTACTTGAGAAATTGCTTCTGAGTTCATTTCTCTGACTTACCAAAAAAACCATCTTCTTTAGGAGAGATGCTGGAAATATCAAGGGAGATTTTGGATTATCAACTCAAAATCATAATAGCTACATGTTGCACTGGTATTTGAAGAATATGAACATTTTTTCTCTAGAGCTACTGTCTTATACAGCTGTGTTATCCATACCAATGAGTCAACCCAAGTTTCTGTTGAAGTCATGCACCAAAGTTATCCTTGGAGTCACATCACACTGATCATCGCGCTGGAGAGAAGAAAAATCTTCACCTGGTTCTGGGAATAGAGAGGATTAGAATCCTAATATTCACCAAAAGAGAAAAAAAATATAGAGATATATATGCAGTGACCCTATTTCATCTGCGTAGACAGTACACCATCTGTGAATAATGAACTCCACATTCAGCAATAGTTACTTGGAAGCTCTCAGATTTTGGGACTTTATTGGAATAGATACTGCAAGTAAAACATTTTATATTAGACTAAACAGGCCAGCTAAGACTGAATTATTTTTTAAAGGTAAACATTCCAAGAGCATGGTATGTTGAGTTCCTTACTTAAAGACTGTAGACCCTTTACAATAAATTGCCACATAACCAGTTCAAACAGAGCTGCCATGCTCACAGCCATCTCCAAAACAGTACAGCTACTACAAATGTGCCATGGTGTCAGGACCAAATGAAGAATCAAGGTATTATGTACAGAGACCTTTTGACTCTGACGACAGAAAGCTCACACAATAACAGAATAGCTGAGGTGGGAAGGGATCTCTGGAGATGATCTGGTCCACCTACTCAAGCAGAACCATCTACAGTGAGTTGCTCAGGATCATCTCCAGAGAGCCTTTGAGTTTCTCCAAGGATAGGGACTCCACAACCTCTCTGGTCAATCTGGGCCAGTGCTCTCTCATCCTCACACTGCAGAAAAGGAAATATCAGTGTTTCCTTGATGTTCTGAGGGAACCTCCTGTGTTTCAGTTTGTGCCCATTGCTGCTGGTCGTAGCACTGTGCACCAATAAAAACAGCCTGGCTTTCTCTTGTTTGCTCCTTCCCTTCAGGTATCTATACACATTGCTGAGATCCCCTGGGCCTTCTCTTCTCCAGACTGGACAGTCTCAGCTATCTCAGTCTTTCTTACAGGAGAGATGCTCCAGTCCTTAAATCACCTTAGCTGTCCTTCACTGGACTCTCTCCAGCATGTCCATGCCTCTGTTGTGCTGAGAAATGCCTTGGTAACAGCAGGGCAACTGCCCTCTCTGAGAGGCAGGAAACTCAGCATCTCCTTCAGCGTCTTGCTGGCACTGGCTGTCTGACTGCAATACTGGAAATCCTAGCTTTAGTCCCTCACTAGGAGAGGACTTTGTTCTTTAGCTCATTGCAGAATGGCTCAAGTCCAAAGGAAACATCTGTTGCACCTGTTTCCAAGCTGTCCTCTGCTGCTATAGGGATAAAAACTGGCCTTTTTGTAGCCAAACGTCTGAATTGTGCTATATACTCCAAAAGTGAGACATAAATTAGAAGTTCATCTTCATTCATCCAGACTGGCATGTTCTACAGCATGCAATGGCAAATGCTTTCCATGGAATATTTCCCCATAAAGTTAAAAAAACCCAAAGAAATGGGAGGGGAATTTGGTTAAAAGCTATAATGAGCTCCATTGCATTTCAGGAATAGCCTCTGTGTGGGTCATGCATGTTAAATGTAATCATAGTCTTGAAAAAGGAGAGTGTGTTCAGCATTTGGCAGTCCAGGAATAGAGGACAGGCAAGGCAATGGACAGGGACAAACTGACCTCAAGTGTAAATTACTAGCCTGGGAATTTTAATAATGTAGATGATACTGTCTATTTTCCCAATTTTAATGCAAGTCTCAAGATATTATTTTATTCATAAGGACAGTCTCTTGGAAAAAAAGCAGATATGAAGCATTCTGACCTTTTTTCTTCTTATTATTTATTCTTTTCTTCTTAAACTTTTTCCATTTAAAGTTTAGGATTTTTTTTAATTAATAGAACAGTACCTTAGAAAATTCAATTAAAGAGCAGAAGACAGAGGAAGGAAAAAACCTTCTCAGTTTGTGTCACTGTGCTGATTTTTTTGTCTCTTAACTTAGACTTCCCGGCAGTTGCCTTATATCCACCAACATCAATTTGTGGTTATTTGAACACGTGCTTGCATTCGTGCACAGGAGAAGCCTTGTGCCGTCCGTTCTCGGTTACCTAAACCCTGGATTGGCGACGCTGAGGAAGATCAGAGTCTCGGCTGAGGAGGCACCCGCGCTTGGTCCTTCCAGCCGCAGGGAGATGTGGCAGCACCCGCAGCGTTGCATCCACGCAGCGCTGCGACACGGGGGACACGGAGCTGTGGCTGCTGCTGTCGGCACTCTGCTGCTGTGACAGAGCTCTTCGCAGCCCGAGTGCCCGTGACAGGCCCTCGGTGGCTGCTCCCGCCCGAGCCATCCCCGCGTTCTCGCCCGAGCAAGGCTGTGCTGCGCTCCTGAGGCTCAGCCAAAAAGAGCCATTTCCATCGCTAGCCAGATGAGGGCAATATTACGTCATCTAAAACACCCGGAGACCAGAAATCCGTGTGAACTCGAGGGACGGGGGAGCCACGCAATCACAGCATGACAGAATCCTAGAAAGGTCAGGGTGGGAAGGGACCACTAAAGACCAACTAGTCCAACCCCCCTGCAATGAGCAGAGACGTTCTCAACTCAATCAGGTTGCTGAGAGCCCTGTCCAAGCTGACCTCGAATGTTTCCAGGGATGGAGCACATACAGCATCTCTGGGGCAGCCTGTGCCAGTGTTTCACCACTCTCATTGTAAAGAATTTCTTCCCTCTATCTAGTAAAATTTTACCCCCTTTCAGTTTAGAACGCTTACCCCTTGTCCTATTCTAACATCCAATCTAACAGGATGTCTGTCCCCATCTTTCTTGTAAGTCTCCTTTAGATATGGAAAAGTTGCAGTGAGGTCTCCCCGGAGTCTTTTCTTCTCCAGGCTGAATAACCCCAACTGTCCCAGTCTGTCTTCATAGGGGAGGTGCCCCTTAACGTTTTATACCAATAGAATATAGCCTTTCTACTCCTTTTTGTAATTATTGTGTTTCTCTGCTTTATACGGTTCAGGAGCAGGTCCCATTAGACCCCTACTCACCCTAAGACCCCTCAGCCTCCCAAGCCTGCTGAAGCTGCCACCTGAGGGTGTGAAGCTCAGTGATTTATCTTCAGAGAGCAGAGTTTATTGTAAAGCATATGTGCAAATACGCTTGAAGAAAGGCAGAAACAAGCAAAGAACTTTATTTTAGTTTTTTTGAAAGTTCAGACAAGAGAGAACAGTGGTCTTTGTGGGGGAGTTCAACTCTCACACTGCTGTACCCCTGGTGCAGACCTACATGAGTGTGTGAGGCAGTGACCACGTGAACTCAGCCAGCTCATCAATCCCTTCATCCCCCACCTCTGTTTTCCACCTCTTTAGCTTTCTGCCTCTATTTCCAACTAGTCTGTCCTGCTGGTCTTCCTGTCACAGGCTTGTGCACACTCTGGGTGCCTCTAAGTCCCCCTCTGCATCCAGTTTAAGCATTTTAATCAGTGTCACTTCCTGCTTCAGCACTTTCCCTGTGAACCTTAAGCCTATGGACATCAGGGGAGTTTATTGCTCTGTGCTTCTCCTGACCCTTCTGCTTCCCTGCTTCAAAAGTTTGGGGCAAATATCTCCCTTACCAACCCTGAAGAACAGGTTCTGAGCCATAAAATCTCTGTGGTGGGGATCCTCTTAAAGGTTTTTCTCAAACCCGCTCGGTGTTATTAAGGCACCATTTTGTGAGAACTTTGGCAGTTCAGAAAATCTCCATTCATGGAATTAGGGAAGTGAGTAAATTCCTATTCATGTTCTCAGTGCTTTTCCAGTGCAATGAGGGCCAAGGGGAAGTTTCTTCTGTGGAACCATTAGTCAGGAAGGCAGACAAATGGCACAGATGAGCACACACCCCACACCCAAATGTTTCTTTGGAAGCACCTCATATTCAAACAACTTTTGCCAAATCTGGGGCAAGTTTCCTGGCAGACTGTGCCAGGGTTTCGATCTAGCACTCACCCACCACAGATGATCTTTATCAAGATTACCCAGGGCAGAACAGACAGACAGAATCCTCCAAACAATTTACTGGTTTCTATCTGTCTAATATTTTTTCATATCAAAAAGTCAAATCTCGCACAATTTCCTATAGAAATGTTGCTTGTTGACTAACTGTAAGCAAAACATCATGGCTAGATTCTTCTAATTTTTTTTTATGTGACCTTTAGTTGTTCTGAATAACAAGAAACCAAGTAACCTACTCCTGCAGAAACACCGTACAGGCTTAACAGCTGTGGCTTGAGTGATTTGCACCTTTTGTGCTTCAAAGAGCTGCGAAGAGTTTTATAAACACTAAGTAATGAAGTACATCGGCTCTACTGGTTAATATAACCAAGGAAAAAGAAGGCTCAGCTGACATACCGAAGAAATCCAGCTCCCCCTTAAAAGGGATTTAACTTAGTCCAAACACATGTAGCTTGACCTAGATGGTTCTGTGAATAGCTCCTTGGTTTTTCAACTACTATAAAACCAAGAACCTATTCACTTTCATCCCATCAGACTGATAATAGAAGTCTTTGTGGGATAGTGGCTTACATGGAGGAGAACTGCCTATTGTGTCACCAGCTGCCACAACATCTCAGCAAACACGCGGAGTCTAACTAGGATCAGCTTGGCTAATCCGAGGACTCTCACGAGGTCACAGCACAGGCAATAAGGCTGCTGTCCAGAACCTGGGAGAGCATTGATATCAGCGAACATTTCGTTGACCATGATACTTGTCAGGGGAAAATGCTACAGAATTTAAGCTGTCAGCAAAGTCCGGTCACACCATGATGAGTTGCCCCACTGTCCCTCCAGTATTCATGGAAATGCCTTTATAGGTAACAGCAAAGTTGCTGTATTGATGCATTTGCACCTGCATAAAGAAGGAGTCAGGCAATGTGAGCTAGTTATGGGACCACACTAGTGGAAATCATGGCATATCCCTGGCAAGGTCTGCTCTACCAGAAAACTCAGTCATCTCAACAAAGCCTAATTTTACCACCTACAGGTAAGGAGGGCATGAAATCTCTCATAGAAACTTGACACTATTGTTATGACAGCACATCTGGAGCAGACACTCCCAGAAGGAGAGAACTCCTAGAAATGGTGCTGTCAGCAGTAACAGTGCTGTGTCCTGGGCTGGAGCTAGCTATGGAAGGTTGAACAGTGTGCTGGTCATTCTGGCGGACCAGCCCACACATCTTATACAGGTTTCATCATTTTCCATGTACCAAGACATGCAGTTTGCTGGATTTGTGCTGTTGTTACACAGACATATAAGAAGGTTCAATCTGTTGGTGAGAAGAAACACATGATCCCTAGGCAGAGCTAGTAAGTTGTTCACTTATTTATTTTATTCTTCCATTTTTCTTAAGAATAGGAGGCGTAATACAACTGCAGTGTCTTTCCTTCCGTCAGTCCCCTCACTTCTAGTGATGTCTGAACATCTTGATCAATTGTCCTCATTGACTGAGAGATATAAAGGCCTCAACAAAAATCTTATGTTGATGCAGTTTGCACAATAACTGCAGTGTGGCTGGAGAAAAAAGAGCCCAAATCTTTCTCCCACCAAGGAAAGCAGCACCCAGCAGCTCCTGCCCAGTAAAAGGCTCTCACTCAGCAATCAGGGACTCAGTGCAGCAACAGTGTGGGAGCTGGATGTGGAAAACTGGAAGACCCACATCACACCTCCACTGGAAAGCAAGCTTAGAATTTATTAAATTCACTATCCTTAGATATACTGTCCTTTTTGCCTTGGACTAATACAATTTACACATTTTTGTTGGTTTCTTGCATTTTGCTTTTCTTATCCTGACATCCAGCACCTGAAATCTACTTAGCTGTGTTTTATCTCCTAGTGCAATAAACCTCTATTAAATTTACTGAAATCATGAAAGTTAAGTTTGCCTAAAATATCTCAACTTCATCTTTTTTACTACTTTGAGGCTGGTTTGTGCCTACATGTGTATAATGAGCTAGCCAGCTATATTAACTTGGCCTTGTGCGATTCAGCATGTATTTTCAGGGTTCTGAAAGACAAAGCTAACATTTTGTATACAGTGCAAATGATTCCTTACCACTGCTGATTGCTCTTCTTCTGGTTGGAGATGCCTACATTTTCCTAGCTATAAATTTAGAAGCAGAAAATCATTCGTTTTCCTCAAATAGTTCAATGATTTTGAGTCACCCAAACCAAACAACATAAAAAACCGGTATCCTGACCACGGCTCACTGGAGTGCATAGGGCCTTGTCTGCAGTTTATTGCCATGAAATGTGTGGCAGTAGGGAGCTCCTGTGACTCCCTCTTCTGTACATCATGATTGCTCCTTAAGACTGTACAGTGAACACTTGAGGGACTTGCTAAAGATGAAATGATCATTTCTTTGCACCTGAGAGAGGGAAGATATTGTTGAAGTCTCCGTATGGGGTGTAGCTGAAAGCAAATTGGTTAACTGGTAGCAGACAGACTATTATACTATAAAACATACAGGACCAAAAAAAAAAAAAAGGACAAGAAAAAAATCATTAAAATTCAAGTAGTCTTCTGCAAAACTGAGATGATATTGCAACTTGAGCAATTACAGGATGAAATCTTCAAATCTAATTGGACAAAATGGATGGAAGTTATTTCCTTGGGTTTTCCCTTTTTTTTTTTTCTTCAACATTTTTTACATATGTATCAGTACAGATGTTGCTAGTTTATCATGGCACAATAGCCATGTCAGCTAATAAATTATTTCACAGATTGAAAAACATATATTTATGAGAAGTACTGGTGTAGTGGCTTGTGGGAGCCAGGAAAGTGCTAATTTTGATCACACAGAGCCATTGACCGATGTCTGCGGTCAGATAACTTGACCTTCTCTTCCCTCAGTCATCCCAGCTGCAAAGTGTGTTAAATGCATCGCCCCTGGAAAATGACAGGGTGCGTTCGTGCATTAATGTGTGTTTTACTGCATATAGGATGTTGCACTTCTCTTTCCCCTTCAGTTTGTAGTTTCTGGTTTCCTAAAGTGTTATGCAGAATCCTGTGAAAGTGATGTTTTACATTTCCTAAACCTTTTATATCCTTGAAGTTTAAGAAATTAGATAGCATTAGCTTTCCTCTCTTGGATTTCTAAAGACATTTCAGGCTTGTCTTTTATCTAAATCATTTTGTGGCCCATTAATTGAATAGATAATGTTTCGCAGCAAAGTCTGAAGGGTCATTTAGCATTTTCAGCATGACACAGTATATTTTCAGCCAGGGATGAATTTTTTTTACAGTTTTAACACCAACAAGTGAGCCAGCTTTTGATATCCACTGTTCTTGATGCATATAAATCTTTGTGCTGAAATTTAAGAAGAAGAAATAGGATTTTGGTTGAAATGGCATGTCACCTAATGCCATCATTGAAAATTCTGAAAAGGCAAGAGAGACATTAACTACTGCTTTTAATAACACAGGATAAAATCCCCCAAAGATCTAGCCATTAGTTCTCATAAAATTCAGAAAGCTTTAATATACTAGTTAGTAAAATAGATGTTTTCAAAGAAAAATCTAGTTATACTACACATTTCAACTAAAAATCAGTTTTGTAAGACAGTTTAATCTCTGCTAAAGACCTTTGTTAATCATCCAGGTCAAAGTGCTGCCAGCAGTGGCCTGGTGGCATGATGAGCCCTGTTGCCCTATGGCACAGTACTAGAAAGTCAAAGAGATAAGTCAAACTTCTTACAGTTATTGATATTATTCTGAACATTAGGCAGTATCCAAAGCACTCAACCTAAGTTATGTTGAAGCTACTGAGCCATATTAAAGGAAAACTAGGCTTAGTGGTTCAAAAAGATCTGCAAGTCTAGCATCAGACCTTCAGCTAATCATAGAAAGTTTTGGTTTGGATGGGACTTTAAAGACCATCTAGTTCCAATCCTTCACCATGGGCAGGGACACCTTCCACTGGAAAAGGTTGCTTAAATAATTATCTTTTCTAATTTTAATGAGAATAATCACATTCCATAGTATTGCTTCTGTGGACAATCTTTGCACCTGAGTTGTCATAACTTGTGGTGGGCCTTTAGTTTCTTTATTAAGTAGCTACTTTTGTGGAGGATATTTTTAGTGAGGTTGAACTGGGGAGGGAGAAAGAGAGCTGGCCATTCATATAAATATATGCTTATATATATAGATATCAAAACCTATAATCAATACTTAATAGTTACTTTAAATCTTTAGCGGCCACATTCAACAACTACAACCTAAGAAAATGGCAGATTCTAGTCCATTACATAATTTTAAGTCATTTAACTTCAGGGTGTGTTTTGAAACACTTTGAGGTCTTTTGGTGAACAGAAAGTAGCTGTACATCATTTCTAGAATTGTTGCAATTCAGGTGGAAGGGATCATACCTGTGTACTCGTCTCTTACTCCTCCTTATGGCACAGTTGCTCCAGGGACTACTTACGAATTCACACTAAGTGTTTATTAAGAGATCACTCAGAGCTTGCAGCTTCTATTTCAGTTCTTATCGTATCACAAAGAAACAACAGGGCAAAACAGGGAAGAAGCATCATAACACGTAATGTTATTTTCTCTTTCATGACTGCAGGAGCTAACATAGGGCTTAGATTCTCTGTGAAATGAGAACAATAGATCACTAAAGTTGTGCCAAGAGGTGTCAGGGGGGCCAAAACAAAATTCTGTACACTTCTGATCTTGGAGAGAGAATGAGGGCACTCAGAAGAAATAATCAGCTTTCAGAGTCATCTCTGATCTCCAAATTACTGCAGGCCCTGGAATAATTTTTAGAAGGGTGCCTCCTGCACATCCATTTTTGATGAGCAACAACACAAAAGGAGAACCTCAAAGGAGCATTTGCCCCATATGGTCAGAAATCCTTAGCGTAGTACAAACACCCAGAAGGCTCATCTGAATAAGGCCTTGTGTAGTACCTTTTACTCTGAAAATATTTCTTGCCTCCCAAGGAACAGGAAAGTCTCATATTTTTTAAATGCTAGTGGTATGACTGCATGCTCAGGTTGGAAGCTGTGCAGTCAATTCTCAGACCATGAGCCCACCAAAATAGCTGTCAATATCACCTCCAACTATAAAAGACAAGTAAGAAGTTACAAAAGGACAATTTGGGTTGTTGCAGCTAACAACAGCCTGAGTATGACATGGGACAGATTCCCTAGGAATGAATGTTTCTGATTCCATATGAATGAATGACTCCTGATTTCATGTAGGATTTAATGCCCAGGCAATAAAGGAACTCAACATCCAACACAAAGTAAGTTAGGGTCTATGCTAGTCCTTCTAGAAATGTGATTACAGCAACATAATCATTGAAAGAACTGAAAGACTGTGTATGTCTTAGTTTTACAAAGCCATCAAGTAGCACATTTTTAATGTTTTTAACAAAAACTTCATGTATAATATAGCTTAATATAAGAAGAAGAAATAGTAACAAAGGTATCATGCAGTCTACACAAGGTGCTGCGATGTGAGCAGGCATGACTTTCTGAACAAGGGCTGTGGCCTAATACCAACAGAGAGATGCTTCCTGGGGGGAACATAAAAAGTTAAAGGAAGGACTAATGGGAGAAGGAGGGTAAAAGAGGGCATTCATGGACTCCTACACCCATTTTACAAGCAGTAGAAAATATGATGCATCTTACTCATATTGCATGATTCAGTCTGCAGAAGGAATCATAAAAGCAGCCAAAACAGGGGTCACTAAACATCCAGAGACATATGGATGTGTGTATTTTCAACTGTGTGCATATTTTTACTTCATTCAGCTCATTGGCTCTTTGCTCTAATCCTCTGTATTTCACTCCCTCATTTTCTTTCTCCCTCTTTCTCTGCTTTGCTCTCCCCAAGCCACTGTACCTCACAATGTTTGCTGTCATCCCACAGCTAGCTGTGCTGTCTCATGATTTCCTTTTTCTACCTGTGCACTTATCTCATCCATTTGCATTGAAAGGTCTCCGGGAGAGGGGACACTCAAGCATTGTGTTTTCCCAATACCTTTAGGCCAACTCTGGTTCCTGTACTGATTTATAAGGTGCTAATCTACTCACTATAAGAAGCCACAGAGTATCTTAACTGATAGCACTTTTAAAATAGATTATAGCCACTCAATGCTGACTTTGAGACCGGAACAACACAGTATACCTACTTCTTGTGACAGTCATGAGGACATGAGGGTACTTGCGAAGTATCGTTTAAATGTCAAAATAAAACAGGTTCTTTTCTCATAATTTCTTACTTGCATATCTATCTCTCTTTTTTTTTTTTTGCAATGAGCATAGAGAACTGAAGTCCTTTAAAGGGAAACATTTCTACCATGAAATGAACCTCCTCTCTGTTTTTGATCAAGAGCATTAGCAACATGTCCATGTGCACTTTTTCAAAAATTGAATAAGCAAATGATTTGTTGGTAGTGGGGTAAAGGCTTGCAAGCCTACATTAAATATTTTGATGGGAAAAAGTCTATGAGACAAGTCAGAATCAAACTCCTTAGAACCTGGAGGGAGCTTGTGGCCTCCTAGTGAACACCCAGTGAGGTCCTGCTGTCAGAGGAAGCAGGAAGATCCTACTGTAAGTAGGTAGAGTTAGAGATGAACAGTAGATAAATTAGATGAGAGACACAATCTGAGGTAAGTGATTGAAGAAGCAAACTCATTCCATTAAAAATGTGAAACTAAAAAATATGAGCTCAAGTACACTTCCTTTCTAAGAATGTGTTTCAACCAGAATTGTGGCTTCAGCTGCATGCATAGACCTTTACTTTTGAACTAGCCAGTGCAGGCGTTGATATCCATGGAGTCCAGCAGGAGCCACCAAATACTCAGGACAATCTTGAGTTTACCATCTGTTGATTACACCAGTGGTCTAAGCTAACACAACACTGAGTTCTCATTCGTTACAACAGTGGTCTGAGCTAAAGCTAAGGGATTTGACAAACCATGGTGTTGTCCTAGAGACTTTTCAGGTTCTTCCATACTGGAACTTCTGCCCCTGAAAGCAGAGGAGGAATGGATGGTGAGAACAGTTGCACAATTTATATGAAACTGTGAATGGAGTTATACTGCCATTTTCTCTGGGAGCAGAAAGGTCTTGAGAAGTTTCTGGTTCTCATTTTTTCACCCCTCTTGACTTCACACAATTTGCTTCCAGTGCTGCAGGTTAGAGCCCAGCATAGCGTACTAATGCAGGTCTATAGGGCAATGCTGTTAACAAAATCACCATGAGGAAGAATTCCAAAATCACACAAGGCAGGAGCTTCCCAAACTGGCTTTGACAGCAAGTAAAGTAGAGTATACAAAGAAAGCAGAATATCTATAACCTGTGTCTAATTTCCCCTAGCAGAATTGTTGCATTTGTATGAATAAATTTAAAATCAGCTTTTCTCTTATTGTGGAAGCCAAGTTAGGAAACCTTGATCCCTAAATTAGACCACTGCTGTAGATGAACTTGAAGCTTCTGTAGTCTTATTAGTGCTCATCTTGACCAAGTTTGCAAGCTCAGACTTGCCTGTCTTATTTTCCAAAATTTGTAGATGATAATGTAAATATTTACCAGAGAACAGTGCATCAGGAAAAATCAATTAAGACCTTGTGAAATGCAGTATTCTACCCCCGGATTTTGCATCTTTTGATTCATCAGAAAAATTTTAAATAAACAAGATCTCTGTATACACTCACCCCTCCTCTATATTTAAAATACAGTCCTGTCATTTATAATTTTATTTTCATGTTATTTTTCGACCATATCTTCCAGCCCTTGGAAGCACTAGATTGCAAAAGCCTGTGTGGCCAAAAATTTGTCTCACTGATATTTATATAAGAATACTGGATAGAGCTGGGCCGTACACAAGCTTTATGATGAAATCATTTCTGCTGTGTCCTTATTTGAATTTCCATATTTACTTAACAAAAGGTTTCACTGGGGCTTTTCAGTCCTTATTTGCATAGATCCATCAAAGATGGCATAGTTAGACACAGGATGTAGTTTAAAATAGACAATAGCACAGCAGGGTTAAGGTATTGGGCCGCAGCTAAAGTGTTTTGTTAGGAAGATCTGATAAGTGCTTAGACTTTTTGCTAAAATAAAGACCCTAACAACAGTGGAAATTCAACAGGGTAATCACACTTAATGCAGACTGTTTAGAGCAATTGGAGGTGATTGGCAGTGTCTTAAAGCCCTTAAACAGAAACAACATATAAAAAGAACTTACCTCAACTGGATTTCAGCTTCCTTGCCAGTTTCAGTCTAATGCATTATATCTATCGTTAATGCACATAAGAGTAAAGAATTTTTTATTAGTACTGTAAAGTATTAGTACTGAAACTTCCTATGCCATGGAAATATCAAAACGCCCCACGTGATGTGCAGCCCTATCAGTAGACAGTGTAAATAAAGAGTTCGTACTTGCCAAGGGATAAATCTCTCTTCCCTGATGTCCCTGAGGTGTTTATCAATGAATGGATCAGGAATGCCGCGGGGAAGGCAGGGAGACGGTGACAGATGATCCAAAGGCAGAATGGACTGCGAAGTGTGTTTTTAATGCAAAACTAGAGTTTGCAAGGGCAATTCATTTACAAACAACTGTGTATTTTTGCTTATGAATAACACACAGATATTTAATCTGCAGTGGGTGTGATACTTGGGTTTAAATCTCTGCAGACATACTGAAGTCACTGAAATGAGGCTGACTTTTCATTTCCCAATGATTTAGCTCATAACTCTAAGTGGAACTAGCTGATGTAATGAATCACCAAGGCAGTTATACACATCTTAGGAGCCTTGGCAGGATTTCTGTGATAGTGTCTTTAGACAAAATTTGCTAAGGCATGGCACCCACTGGCGTTGCCAAATACTGAGTACTAGGCTGGCTTTGGTAGAAGAAATGTTTGAAATTATAGTCACACTTATCCAGAGAAAGGGTATGGCCAGAGAGACAAAACTTCTACCGGAACAGTTTAAATTATGTCAGCCCAGGTAAGAATTGCCATGTTTTCATCTGAAATACACAGCTAGAATAGTCGTGTGCTCCTATGTTGTTGCAGTGCAGAAGCTGGGCATCTTAAAAGCTAAAATTTTAATTTAGGAGGCAGCAGCTTTTTAAAACATGCTATCCTGATAGCTTTTGAATGTCTAATGCCCTCCATGTTTTTCATATGTTTTTTATATTTATATTACTTATAGTTATGCAGTAGTTGTGTGCATAAGTTGTCTTGTATTCATCTAGAACCATTCTGAAAATATCTGTTTTACTATACTGCCACCATTATAGCAATATATCTGTAACTAGGGTGTTGGAGTGGCTGTGGAGTGACGTGGTGAGGAACCAACCATTCCGTCATGACAGTCACCCCAGCCAGTACTCTTTGGTCTCTAAGGGGAAGGGGCAATGCTGAAACCCACAGCTGGGTACACTGCTTTAGCAGCAGAACTTATGCAGTGTAACTTGTGTATTTTCACAAATGCAAAATAATGACCCAAGGGAATAATAATCCTCTGCCAGTTTGAATGCACAGTGAGGTGAGTATACACCAAGAGCCTTTCTCTGGACAAAATCTACAGAAAATGAAGTTTTGCTCACAGACTTTGTATTATGACAGACAGCAAAGAAAGTTGCTGGTTTCTTAATCAGGGCCCAAGGTTTAATCAATAGTGATAGTAATCCCATCTACACAAGGCTGGGAATTGCCTTGATTTAGCCACCCAACAGATAAGCCTCTCTTTAAGTCTGACTCACTCACCTGGACTCCCTCCACAGCCAGTGGAGACAGAATAGGCACCTTCACAGAAATATTCCTTGCACCCCAAGAAGGCATGTAAGCCAGGTAGGACAAGAGGATGTCCACAGTGACTACCTGCAAGAAGGACATACACGACTAACCCATTGCAGCTACTTAGCTTGCAGTGATTAAAGTTTAGGTGAATGTTTGCACAGGGTGTCTAGCACAGTCAGAGACAGAGACAGAAACAGATCCCTCATTCTGCACCTCTAGATACTAAAAAGCCTTTCCTCTCCTTTCAGATCCAGTAGGAGCAGAGTTTTCTCTTGCAGTTACGTGCAAACCTACCTGCATGCATGTGTAACTCTTGAGCTATTTATATGTTTTCCTTTGTTCCTTAGTGGTTATAAGCCAGATGTCTGAAACCTCTACTTGTGTGTACATTTCACTCATAACAGAACAGGTAGTAAACATTTCATATGGTTCCTACATTAAGATAAATAATGTTCCTTTATTTTATTACATAAAAGGGCGGGGGAAAGTGATTAAAATAATCTCCCAAAGGCAAGTTCTCAAAAATAGAGAAACATCGTCGTTTTGGTTGCTTGGCTAGTAGCATTGGTTTGAAGATTTTTGTTTTACAAACAACTTTGAGTTTTGTTTCCATTTTTAAAACATTAACTCGAGGCAGAAGCTTATGGCTACTTAGAATGTTAGTTAATTAAAACAGCATTAAATTACTATTCTTTCCCTTGCCATGGGCAGCAAACAGCCAGAGGATAATGAGTTTTATTAACTCTCATAATGTCGGTGTTGATTGCATCCAAGTATTGGATCCATTATTTGTCAGTCCCCAAAGAACCACCTGGAGAAGTAAATGGGTCAAGTATTAATTGACCAGTGTGAGGTTCTCTCCTTCCAGTCACAATTTTTCTACTGTCCCACTTATATATGCAGGAGAAGAGAGTCAAAGTGTTTTGAGGCTGGGTTATTTCTGCACAGCACCACTTACCCTCCTTTTGCCTGGCTTCTCCAGTTGATGCTGTATGGTCAGTGACATTACTGCAATTTTCAGCAGCTTTTCAGCAGCTGTCAAATATCTTCACAGAAAACACTGGTCTCAACCGGCAACTATTGAGGAATTTTCTAACCAAACTTTTGGATTTCTTGTTTTTCTTTGTTTCTTAAACCTCATGTTAATTTGTGGAGTTGGAGTCATTACCCGGGAATGTACCCCCCTCCAGGAAATTCTCACCAGGAAAAGACTCCTCAGCACAGAAATTTGGAGAGACATCGGCAGCCCAGACTAAGGAATAGAACAGTGATTAGGACACTTGACTGGGATGTTGAAGACCTATTCTTCCTCTGGCCCAGTTTTACACTAGCCCTGGGCTACTGCAAGAGGAAAGGAATTTTCCTGAATCTCCTCCAAGGGCTTTCCCCTTTGAATAAATAAACCGTTGATCACTAGGTGATAAAAACTGTGTTATTTCATAATACAGATAGATTTGTCAAATATCTGGTTGCTGTTCATGTAGCTCCTGTGCAGAATTTTTCACAAAATTCTCTTTTATCTGCACCATCAGGGATATTTCCTTGGCTCCATGTTAATGGGTGAATACTAAGTCTACATAATTTTCTGCTCTCTAAATTATCTCTTTGTAGGGAATCCAAGAATCATCAGTACCAGCACAAAAAAAGCAGAGCAGAACCAGGAATGAAGGGGCAAAACTGGTTTTTTTGGTAGCAAGTAACTCTTAGTTCATTTCATGTGCATTAAGTGATCATATCAAATCTTGACATCTCTCTTCACCCAGTTTGCTTCTTTTTTTGAGGGGAAGGAAATTGGATTTTGGTTTCTTTTATTCTTTTAAAAAGACTTTGTTTCACCTCACTGAGGAAAAAAAGGCAGGGAAGAAACACTGCTTAGCAATTTTCCATAGCAGAGATTTTTGGGGATTTTATCCACCCTTTATTACAGATATCCCTGATCTGGAAAGCAAAATGACAAATCCCCATGAAGATCACATTAATTTGGTGTCAGAGGTTTTTTCTAACATGTAAAGAGCAAATAACCTTGCAAAGTCTAAAACTACTACCAATTTAGGAGAAGCCTGTAAAAGTAGTTGATTCCACTGTGCATTTCTGTCCAACGTGGATGATGTTTCAGGAATTTGCCTTATTCCCCTTACTGGGTCCAACCATCTTTATTATTTACATGTTGGCTCACCCTCTGATTTAACTCTGGTGAGCCAGCCAGCTCTGGAGCCCAAGCATGTAGTTTCAAGGAGGGTATGTCTCTTCCTTCTGAAATTAAACAGAAATACAGTGTTTCCTACCCCTTAAACTGTCCATAAAATGGATTTTAGATGCTGTTCAAAGGAAATTTGAGGAGCAAAATACACCATGATATTAAAAATAAGCAGTGAAATGTATGAATATAAGTGTATATATATATATATATAAATGATGCACAAAATCCTTCAGGATACATTAAAAATGGGAAACACTGGAAAATTCAGCAGTTTGTACTATGTTCCAACAAAATTAAAGTCTCAGCTCCTACAGCCTCTGGTTTGCAAGAAAGATGTCTTTTAGTGGTACATCTTCCCATGATACCAAGAACTGAACAACACATTTATAAAGTTCTCAAGGTATCATAAATGTAACTTTTTAGGAACTCATTTCCAAAGGTCATTTTTGCCATTTCCACAAACAGCTGTAGCTTAGTGTTGGCAATGTGAATGGAATGTACTTTGTGCTAGCTTTGAAACCCAGCTTGTTTGGTTCATATGTTTGATAAAGTCAATCCCCAACAGCAATGGTAAATTGGGATCCAGTAACAATTGGCACAAGCATCCATGGCTCCACACCACTGAAATGTAAGTGATGTGACTGTATAAGATATCCCCCACTTCTCCACTCATTCCAGTTCCTACTCAGTGTTACACTGCTCCCTTAGCTGATCTAATGTGGCTGCTCATGGACACATCATCTGGATGACATTGGAGAACTGACCTGATTTTTAAAGAATTGATCAAATTAAAAATTGCTTTAAAAACTAGTAAAAGAGCACCCATAAGCCAGCACTGTGACTTATATCAGCAACAGGATTACTGCAGAAGGAAAGACAAAGGGGTTTCATGCAGTCAGTGTAATAAACTTCGTGCTTGGCTTTTCTCAACAGGCTCAGCAAAATGTCCACTTGATAAAACAAGCCAATCTCTCTTAAAAATAGGAGATATTGCTGGATATTTACACTCAAAGCCATCTGCAGCTTGAAAAGTTGCATGTGTTTTAAACCACTCCAGAGTGGTCTTGTTTTGTTAAAATGGATAGAGAAGCAGGTTAAAGGGTCTGAAGATAAATAATAGATGAGTGATGGCTTAAGATCACAATTAAGCCAACATTAATAAGCATCAATTCCAAAGGATAAAGGATCAGTCATTCCCACAGGGGAAAAAGATACTTGAGCATTTGTCCATCCTCTGTCAGACAATACTAACCTTCAGGAAGAGATCTTTCAGGTATAACTAGCTTTGCCCTGCATAATACTGGTACGCCACCTAAGGGGACCCCCTTTCTGTGACACTTTAAAATTTGCTACCTATAGGAACAGTACTGAATACTAAATACTAAATGTTCCAGCCAGACTGCTAGGTCTTCTCAATGCAGTTGAAGCAACCTGTAGAAAATGACATTTCCAAAGCAAAAATGGTGAGTTAAATTAAATCTTGTCTGTTTATTTGTTGGGTTGTTTCTCTTCCTCTCTTCTATTCTTACTGTTTATTTAATCAAACTGTACTGAATGGCAAAACATCCCTCTGATAAGTCTGGGTCCTGCTGAGCATATTAACTTATCTGTTCCTTCATCCCATCTTTCACAAAATTGAGCGCTGTGACAAATCACAATATTTCAAACTGCTTTAAGTTTCTCAGCTCTAAGTGATTTACTGCTAACCTTTGTTAAAAACCACAATTCTTAGAAATGAGATAAGGAAAATGTGCAAATTTATTACATGATATCAACATGCAACCAATAATGACTGGTAAGAAACAGAACTTTAATACATGATAATAACGATGAAAATGTGACTCCTATAATTAATCAGGACTGACTTTATGCCTTGCCCAGCCTACAGCAGTGGAAGTTTAACTTCTAACTTGGAGCACGTGAGCCAAATACAGGTTTTCATTATGCTGACTCAAAAATAGTCAGTTCCAGGGTCCTGTTACAACCCTGGTTTACCGTAAGTCAGTGGAGTGCTCCTTCAAACCTACACTCTGAGTCTAGGGGGTATGAACCCAATTTTTTAACATGAAACACTGAGTTTGGGAAGAATGACCCATAAGGTACAATATTGCAATGTTTACGTGGGCACCTAGGAGCACAAGTACCTTGTTTTGTTGATGGACAGCAGCACTGCTTAAGTAACACAGATGTTCTTTTACCTATCAGATAGACAGGAAGAGAGTTGCTCTAGTCATTAAGGTGTCTTTGCCTAAAACATTTAGAAAAGAGACTCAATAAGAGACTATATCATTGTTCCCTTAATGAAAAGTAGTGCAAGGAGTAATATGGAAATGTGATCAGATGCTTTAACAAAATTAGATTGTCCAGCTATCAAGAATTTAAGAGATGAACATTTTTCTTATTAAAGAAAATGAAGTTTCTTCATGAAGCTGCAAAGTCCATATCAGACCTGGAATATAATACTAACAGTAATGTTAATACTTGTACTAAAATCACAAATAGCTACTTTCCTGAAGGTCATTCAAGCAACCACTCTAACTGCAGTCATTGTTTCTGTTGCTTGAAGCAATGGAAGAGACAGTGGAGGAGCTAATACACTTCTTTAAGTGAAAAGAGTTTTGTCAAGGACCCAACACAAAGCTGTTATGCTACTGGCACCTCCAGAGAAATATCAGGTGGTATCAGCTCAGGTGACCAACCTATCTCAGACAAAGGATTAAATGGATTATGTCCTCATTTCAAACAGGAGGGATATTTACCCAACTGTCAGTGACTCAGTGAAAGATTTGAGTTTCCACTCTGTTAGAAGTCCAGTGATTCTGAAAACCAAATTAATACTGAAGATAATAGACATATTTTCTTACAAATTTAAGTATAAAAGTCTTCCCAAGACAATAATTTATTTCTTAATTTGCAAATGCCCTATCAAAACTGAGTATAGTCTTTTAGAAATCACTTAGATGATAGCTCTCTCTATGAAGGAAACTGGGAGGAAGAAGCAACTACTATCATTAAACTAGGCATGAAGAGGAAAAAACCCTTAGCCTCATGCTATGAGCACTGGATATTTCCAACACAACAAAGAAAGAAGTAACTGTTTACAATTTTGAAAGGCTAACTTGCAAACTACTCTGGTAATGAATGATTAACATGGTCTAATATCTCTGCTCATTGCAGGGAGGTTGGAACTAGATGAGCTTTAAAGGTCCCTTCCAACTCAAACCATTCTATGATTCTATTCTTCTGTGATTCTGTTAAAAACCTGCTAGATGTCAAATATCTCTCCTTCTCACTGTTCCAAGTTGCCCATTCTCCTAGCTCACACCACTGAACCCTGTCTGCCTGAGACAGAAGACTGCAGCAATTATTGGTGTTACTGTGATAAACTCACATTTGTGATGTACGATGGTATCAGTGCTTGTGTTCATATATCAGCTGCCTGTAGACCCTGCACACTTCCAACAATAGCAATTATGTTCATGATTGATGCATTTGCTTCTTATCCTGTTAGATCAATTCAAACTGCAAACACCTATTGGTCATCTTTGCTACAAACCTGGCTAATTCAAATCTTGCTGGTGTTCTCAGAGCTTAATATTTTCTCGTGCTGGTTTTCTTTTCTCCAATCCCTGAGCAATGGTTTTGCATTAGGCCATATATCCTTCCTACCTGGCAGAACAAACTTATGTCCATTATCATCTCTAGATGCAGGCTGAAATTCAAAACACCTTCACTCTGCCTCCAGTCTTTACTGAAATTCTCATTAAATCAGTTGGAGTATTCCCTCACATGAGCACATGAAAGTGCATGCAAGGGGGGTTTGGCCCTACTTGAGAGGCTGTTTGGGTGAAGATTATGCACATTAGGGTTACTCACCAATTGGTGAAATAACTGGATTATTCAGGGACTGATAATGCTTGGTGAGGTTTTCAGTTCTGTATTACTGCTGTCTAGAACACAACTCATGCTGGCACCAGGTGACAGCTGTTCAGTGATCCATGAAAGATGAGCCAGTAGTAGATGTCAAGTCCTTGGGAACCTGACATCCAAGCAGGAAAGGTGAGTGGTTATGCTACCAAACCCATCAGAGTCCTGATGAATGAATCCTGACTGTGAACTCCCAAAGTTATGGCTTCATAAGGCCAGGAGGGCCCAGCACACTGCGGAAGAATTACCCTACTTGCAATTGCAACATTTTATTTCCCAGTGCTGGTAGAAATCTGTGCAGCTAATTAAACTCTCATTTACAACTGATAAAGCAGCTACTTTGTTGCTGTGGAGACATAGATATGGGCTCACTCTGTCCCTTGGTGATGTGATGGGGAAGGGGAATTCGGTTAAGTTTAAAGCCATCACATAAACCTTGGGATTACCTTCCTGTAACACATGTAGTCTGAAGTATATTATTCTGTTTATTTTTAAATGAAATTGTTAAGGAGCAAGTTTTAAAAGCAGTAAAAAGAAGAACCCTTCCCACAGACTATAATTACATTTATTGCTGTGGTGAGATTTTTTGGGGCAGTAGTAAAAGTTGCTCCAAAACCAGCTTCATAAACTCACAATAGAAATATTCCTTCAAGGACTGTGTTAACAAAAAAGCTGAATGCACACTCACCTCATTAAATCCTTAAAATGCAGGTGGCAGGAAACTTGAAGAAGTATCAGAAGCAGTAGTTTTTTCTGTCTCTATTTTCATATTTTCACTAAGCATGGAGAAATGATCATTCAGAGATATAATTTCTTTTACCTTAGATCTGAATCAGTACTTATATTAATTTATTAGTTCCCAAGAAAGATGAAAATGATCTTATGGCCTTGTTCTGCTTATATGCGAAGGAAATCTCAATTATTTCTGAACATCATATTTGTTTGAACTTACAAAAATACAGGCTTTTCTTCCTTTTATTTCATACCTTTGAAGCGTATCAAGGGTGCTTCATGAAAGATGCAGCATTTCAAATGAAAGAAATATTTATATGCTTTCTATATTTCCACCAAAATGTTAGCCAGTAGACTTTATACACTTCCTGCAGCCCTTTTCCAAAATATTGACCAGCGGAGCTGATGCCACTTTATGCAGACTTTTTCCAAACTGTTAGTCAGCAGTGTATGTAAAGATATCTTCATATTTTCCAGTATGTATCTCTTTAAAACCACTGTTACTCTGTGGTTCTTGCTGTGGTTTTCCAAGGCAAATAGGATTAGAAATGCATATAAGTGTACATGTGTAGAACAGAAGGAAGTCTTTAAAGGAAGTATCCTCTTTACAGACAGACATTAAATATAACTGGATTTCCCTTTTTGGTTTCAGTAACATTTTATTCCTAATATCAGTGATTGTGCATTAACAGGCTCATTTTATTTTAAAGACAACAAGTATTACAAAGACATGTTTCAATATCATTCTGATAAAGCCCATCCAAGCAAATACTGTTTATTACAGGTTAAAAATCTGGCTGTGAGACACTGTGTGCTGTCTGCTGATCTCTTGAAGTCATGGTTCATCAGTGAATGGTTGCACAAGGCACCACCAAACTTGGCTATGGGACATATGACAGGTTTTGGCATGACCAGAGAGCTTCCTTTCTTTCTAATGGACAAGCCTGCACTTGTGACTGTCAACTGCTCATCAAAACACAGAACTTAAATCCAAAACTTGACACATGCACCGCAGCTCTAGTGTTTTTCCCTTTCAGTTCCATCTGAAAACATAGGCAAAATTACTTGAACACTTTTCCTTAATACACAAAATACTCACTGCAGGCTGCATTTATAAATCAGTGTGATTCAAACACATGAATTTAGTGCCCTACTACAGAAGTAGGTATAGTCTGATTTGGTCTCTCTCCAAAGCAGAAAATAAAATAGACAAAAAAACTAGCAACTGAATCCCACATGTCAGGTCCTAATTATTAAACATGCAATTATTAAACATATAGAGCTACACAAACAACTTAATTTCTTAAACTGTTCTATTCCAAAGTATGTATATAAAGGTCATTACTTCATTATTGAGGCATACTTAGTCTACATATACTTTCTAGCTCAGCAATCTTCATTATGTTTCTGTGTTATAAATGTTTTACTACAATGTTTGTGGGGGTTTTGGTTTGTTTGGGGATTTTTGCTAGGCACTTTTAAATCAAAGTCCCCTCAGGTAAGAACATAGGATGAGAATGTCAGCTCATGAAAATTCATCTATTCCTTTACTACACTGATTTCTTTTGTGCCAGTTTCTTTAAATAATTATCTGAATTTTCCTCCAAAATATTATTTTATTTATTTTTATAATAAAAGTTTCAAAATGTGAGCATTTTAGTTTAGATAAGAGAATGAAATTAACCATAAGTTACTGATTTTTTTTTTCTGAAATTTCTAGTAAAATAACACATAAATTGTCACTGGATGTTAGTGACCTGCTACTTCATCTCACTGTGGCGAGTTGTCAGGAAACATTAGACCCATCAGTGACTATAAATGCGCTATTTTTAGGCCATTAGTAGTTATTTTTGTATGGTCTTAAAAAAAAAAAAAACCCAACCCTTACCTGAATTATTGTTAATGTGAGATGAGCTGCAAATTACAGCCAGAAAGGCTATAAAACCTACTTCTTAATGAAATCATTAAGGTTTTCTGTGGTGCTTAGATGACTTTCAGCAAAGCAATTCAGTAAAGAAAGTTTGAGATTTGGCCTTCTATAGTAAGGACTCAATAAGCCAAAAAATAATGCTTTTACAATAATCAATTTTGCCTTAACAGACTTTTTTTTTTTAAGTATGTTTATAAGCCATATTGCTTCAGTCCACATCCAATAATTTTGGGATAACAGTCCCAGGAAGTAAGAGATTGTGAGGTAGGCCTTGATACTGTAAAAAGCCCCAGCTTCTACAAGCAAACATAGATTTCTTGGCAATTAGACTAGCTGGACAAAATTCCTCTCTGACATGATTTATAAATTCATCCAACTTAATTTGCTGCTAGGAAACTGAGCACTGTACCCCGGTCATTTGGTCTGATTTATATCAGAAAAGTGTGCAAAAGAAAATGGAGCTTCTCTATCTTGCTCTTGTCCTCTCCTAGATTTCTGTTACTATATAACAGGCATTCTTTTCCTTTAATTACCTTCTTCACGGCTTGAGAGCTTTGATGACTTGATTAAGCCTTGCAGTGCAGTTCCAGTCCCTACTCATCTGATTAATTAGCCCAAACCTTATTAACTTCCTAATTCCAATCAATAATGCACTGATGCTGAACTGTGGAAGGGCAAACTAAGGATAGCAATTTTATTTGAAGACACAGAGCCATGTACAGTCTGTTCTTCTATTTCTTCACAGCTGCAAAATTAAAACTACTCATCAAGGATGTATTTGCTCAGGGATGGATTTTGTCACCATCTGTCTTACCTGAACCATGTCAGCAATAAAGCTTATACTCATGGAGGCCTATTGGTGGCACCTCTCTGCTGGGCTGCCTTCTTCCAAATATTTAGCTGTTTCTTGTGGAAAGTGGTACCCATTGTGTTGGAGTTACAGTCTCCTGCACAAAGTGCTGATGGCACTGGGAAGGCATGGCAGACCAGACCCATGCTCCCTCCTGTACAGCCCTCCCTCAGTCTGTCCAGAAGCTGGGCGAGCCAGCGGTGCCTTTTACTGTATTTCAAGGAGGTCAGTGTAACTGAGTGTGGCTGAAACAGAGCTGGGAGCTGATGGCACTTCCCTGGCTCTCAGCTCCTCTGTCCCAAACTCTGTCACTACACTGGTGCTGGAGGTCTAAATGCTTAAAAAGGCTTGACCAAAGGACGTCAGGCTTTTCTTTTCTTCTCCAGGATGATCTGAATGTGCAAGTAGAGAATTCAGCATGGCTGGGACAGCTGTGAACTGCTAGGCAACTCCATTTCTCAGACTGCCACTTTGCCACTCAGTGGTTGACCATTGCCACTATTTTGCATATTTTCCTTACAAGTGTATGTTAGACCTAACTTGCACACTCCATAGCTGTTTTCTCCTTTTTTATTATTATTTTCTTGCAGCAGAATTGATAGTGCAAATGGGATTCAAAGGTCTTCAAAAGTCTGTTTAGCAGAAATTTCACATTAAAGTAACTCTACCTGTTATTATGAAAAGTATTGCTCTTGTCTATGTTATTTGGGTTGGTCTCACTTTCTTCAACTACTGGGGGGGAAAAAATCATAGAATCATAGGATATCCTGAGTTGGAAGGGACCCACAACGATCACTGAGTCCAATTCCTGTCTCTACACAGGACAGTCCACAAAAACACGCATTGGTTTTGAAAGCAAAGAAGCACGATAAAAAGTAGAAAAAAATATGACAAAAAGACCTCTTTAATATTCTTTCCCCTGTAGTAGATAGTCCTGGCAATAGCAAAGATAGTAAAGGTACAGCTCACAGCACGCTTCTCAACAATGCACAACTGGTTTGCATTCAGGATAAGAATCAGTAGCTAAGATTGATGCTGGATACTAACTGTCCGCCATTTATTCTCCAAATAGAAACACACAAATTCCAGACCAAAGACATCTGAATAACAAACCTTTAAAGCACTGTATTGTGCTAAGAATGTCTGCAAGAGAGGAGCTGCACAGGTAGGATGTGTAGGAAGACCCAAGGGCTTCTCATTAAATGCCATTGTTATTCTTGTTTTCACTGGGTGTTCATTTTCTGATCACATAAGCAGCTCTTTTGTTCTCATTAATGTCTGCCTTTCTAAACAATCCATAGTAACAAGTACCTCCATTATGCTTTCCACAGGCCACTGACAACAAACCACAATTCTCTGTACAATGCATTTTCTTGGAGGTTGTGGGTATCAAGGACTCTTAATAGTGCTATGTGGAGGATCAATTGTTCAGCTCTATAGTGCAGGAGTGTCTCCTGAGCCTCTCAGTGCCTGCCTTTGTGTACAGTATCACTGATGGGGAGTGACATTTATTTCTTAGGGGTCCTTTCCATTAGAGAGGCTGCTTCCAGGCAAATCCAGTCGTGGAGCATTTGGAAAACAAAACATGGGTAGAAGTGGGCTTTTATCACATTTGGCCATGTGATTGATAAGGAATTAGACACTTTTCCTGCTACTCAGTAGGAAACTCTACAAAAGCACTTTCATTTCTGAACTGTTACTATTTCTCTGAACTTTTAAATATAAAAGTTATATATATGATATATATATATAATATACATAGCACCTCACTATCAGGGTAAATTTCCTAAAACAGAATTTAAGAAAAATTTTTAAAATTCCTTCATGTCTGCATTTCCTAGGTTTACAATGAGCCACTACTATTTGGGTACAATGGTTCAAACCTTTAGTTTCCTAAAGGTATGAAATCACATTTTTCATGTGTCTATGCTGAGTTAGGCCAGGGTAATAATTATGCAAGGGTTATAGTGCAGCAAAGTTGAACATGAAGTTTCTATCTGGTGAAAACCATATGTATGCTGCAGGTGGATCTGGTTTTGAATAAATCCTCCAATCATACCCATGTAAAATCCTTCTGCATGTGTGATTGTGAGTTTTGAGTCCAGCATCATGCTGGAAGTGCCAAGTAAGACACAAAGATTTCATCTTTACTGATGATGGCCTTTATTGAAGAAGCAGAATTGGTGTTTTTCCTTGCATTAACAGCCCTCCAAATCCATCTTACAAATCCTTGATTCCTAGCTTCTCCTGGGATATTAGGAAAAATCAAACTGTAGCTGAGGTCAGCAATTGATATGTGAGATATGGGACTGCTCATTTCTTAGAATTTGGAGTCACGTTGTCCTAGAAGAAACTTATGAGCAGCTTAACATCCTAGCCTTGATGGCTAAACACCAGGAGTCAGGAAGATGCATTTGCATGAAAGAGGCTGTGCAGCCTCACTATGCCTCAGCTTCCCATCTGCAAGCCAGAAAGGAGCAGCGTGCTGATAAATCCTAATAGAGTTTAGGAACTCCATGAAGGAGGTGAGCAACATAACCTGGCTTCACTAGCAGGGGGTTCTGCATAGCTAGAGAAGGTGCAAGGTACTTATACTGTAGCAGAATTAAGGTGCAAGTAGAATTCCACATCAGCCCAAACTAAGAACACATCCTCCAACCTGCTAAGTTTCGTGAACTTGTGAGTCCAAGCAGGAAGATTTTAAGCCAGTTTTGTTACTGGCAACTGAGCTTTGCAGGGGAATCTCATGCCCAGCCACTGTCAGAAGAAGATCCCGAGGGTCTGCCAGGCTGGATGCACTACCCAGCCTGGCTGCTCTCCCCGGGCTGGCACAGGACGGGGTCAGGCATACTTCACTGGTCAAGATAAGCATTTAAGCAGCTTCGAATAATCCTTTCATTCATTAAACCACACTAAGCGGATTTTCTTGGTCTTCGAAATGAAGTCAAACATGTGAAGAAAGGAAAGTGCACCTAAACTGATTGTACAAAATCAGCACGGGCTCTTGGCACCAGGGGCCGCCTGCCTGGGACAAACACAGAGGCACGAGGCTGGCTGCAGCAGTCAGTGCATCCATGCTGGAACAGATCATACAGGCTTAAGGAACATCCATTGTTCCCTGACACCAAGGGGTGTTGAGAAGCAATGTGACTGCAGGGGTCTTGGCACTTACAGCTTATATAGAAGTGCGCAGGTCTTCAGACACTTCTGGATTGTGTTTTTCAGGGCCAGTCAAGACATTAAGGCAGCTAAGGCTCGACACCTATTGAGATTCCAATGCACCTCACCCGATTATTCTCACAACAACAATTCCCATCTGTTACTGAAACATGCTCCTTCCCTCCCCTCCCCTCCCCTCCCGGATTGAGGGCAGAAGAGACATTGGCTACAGTCACTGGAAAAAAATGACAGAGTNTCTCCTTTGTGTCTTGTTTCCTACCCGCCATTACCTCCTTGACATTTACTTTGCTCTGATAAGATCCCTAAAAAACCCAGCCTCGTTTTTACAAATATCCAGGTAGCAACTAACACCTTCTGCTTGTCATTGTTTTCCATTACCTGATCTCCCGTTGTTCCAGTTACCCCTCACCCCACTCATAAACATGCAAGCCAGATAACCATCACAGGACACAGACAGCAATCCTGATGGCAGCCAGCATTGACAGAACAATCAGCTCCTGCTGCCAAGCCCTTACATACATCACCAAATGCTGTGAGGCCGAGTACAACTGGCTACAGTAAGAGGAGAGGAAACACGAGTTTGGTGAGGCACACAGAGACTGATATCCCTTCCCCAGAGTCACTCAGTGAGAGCCTGTTTCATCATCTCCTTCCCTTCTGTACAGACACCAGGGATGCTGGTTTTGTCCAGATACTGCCACCAGCATGGTGACCTCTACTTCTGAGATCAGGACATATAGTGTCTTATGGGATCCATGCCCTCAGGGATCCATGCCCTCGAGGACAATAGGGTGAGGGTCTTCCTAAACATTGTCTGGGCAAATGCTCTTGACACCACGAATGGCATTATCTGATCTGGTATGCATTTCCCTGCAATGCAACCAGACCTGCCAGGTCTGGTAGAAAAGTCTTAGTTAGGTCATGTGGAGTATGTCCATCCAGTGTACTTGGGAAGGAACAGCCCAGCACAAGGCTTCAAGGGCAAGCCATTGTGTGCATGGTACAAACCACAGCCCAGAGCTGACTCTGCTGGCACCTCTAGACTGCACAACAATCTAAGTAATACCAGTAGTAATTACTTAGAAGATATTCAGTAAAATATTATTTCAGTAAAAAATATTCAGTGGTACTACTATATTACATTTGTTTTCACAATACTATTATCACAAACTATATATCCCATTCCAATCCAAGTCACCCTGTTTCAATAGTAGTTGTTGAATATTCTTTCCTTGTGTTCCTTGGGACTGCCACAACAGCCTAGTTAAAATCTGCCCAAACCTATAATACTAAAGCTCCTCCTCAAATTATGCATTGTCATACCAGGTAGTTGGCTACCTGCCAAAGCATTCATTGCTCAAAGGAAGTAAATCTGCTCATCAAGTGTGGGAGCTCCATGTTTTGGTAAAATGTTTTTCACTCTTCAGGTGTGCTAGGAGGGAAAAAACACAAACACAACAAAGTGAAGAAAACTAGGAAAATATCTGATTATATGTGTAAGTGAAAAAAAGGTATTTTGTTATTTTTCCCTATAATCTATAAGTATATGGAAATGTTATTCTAAAATACATATAAGGAACGAGATTTGAAAAAAATTGCAGCAAGAAGGAAAGAAGGAATTATCTGATTAGCATGGTATCACCCCAAAAACAAATCAAATATTTCAGTTCGGATCCGTCTCACTTAGCATATATTTTAACAAACGGATTGCAGTGTAGAAAGGACAGTGAAATTCGTCCCAGGAGTCTGAGCTATAGCTTTCATTCTAGGACATTAATGGAAGATTTCTAACCAGGCTGAGTTTACTAAAACAAAAACATCTCAAGGACACACTTCTTAGGATATGTTCAATAGAATCACTGAAAAGGGCACATATGTTCCATGCAGATATACTTACAGATGTCACTCATATATGTTCTTATGTTTTGAAAACTGAGGTGTAATGGGAGTATATTTATGTTAAAAGGCATTTAAAAAATCAAGAAATCAATTTCTGGTAAGAAGCCTTCATATGAGGAAATGTTTTTTCCATCTCTTTGGATTTCTTTCTTCTTCTTCTTCTTTTTTTTTTTTTTCCNACAAATTAGTATTTTTAGTTCTTTTTTTTTTTTTTTTTTTTTTTTTTTTTCTGGCTTACAGACATTGTAGCAAAGTACAGCAGGGGCTTTGTAACAGTTTATTGATGAGGAGTGGCCAAGGACATCTGTGGTCTAGAAAAGCCACTACCAATGCAAAACAAAACCCTCAGCCTCAAAACCATGAAGTGAATTTTAAAAAGACCACAAAAAGCTCCAGCTCTCTCCTCCTGGGATCCCCCATGGGAATTCTTTGAAAAGCTGCTGATTTTTTTTTTTTTTTTTTTTTTTCCTATATCAGTGAGAAAACAGTTGATCCTCTGGAGCCTGGAAGTATTCATCCTGTTTGTTAAATGAAAGATGCCATGACCAGAGGAAGCAAAATTGCTTAAGTGCCATACCTGGAGCACTATACTTCTTCAAAACAAGTAAAATTTTTCAGATGTGGAGACAATGGTCTCTCAGTTCTGTGCTGATCCATGAAAATTCCAAGGCAAATTTCACAGACATTGGGAAGACCTGCCATGGAGAACCAGTTCTAAGAATTAACCTTCAAAGCTGTGTTTTTATCCAAAAGAAATCTTCACTGTCTGACAAATGTTGGACATAGACTTTCCTTGACGTGGTGATAGAAAAAAATCAGGAACTGAAACGGTCAGTTAAACTGATGAAAATTAATAAAAGTCAGAATGGCAGTCTGAGCTCTGGCTACAACAGCTGAAAAGGCACTGGTATCACAGTTTTATTAGACTTTAATTTATACTTCATTAGAAATATAAAATGACTGACAATTAATGTGTTCACATTATCTTTAGTAGTGTTAATTCACATATGTCAAACTATTTATTAAAAGCTATCAAGGTACCTATTTAACAATCCTGTGTATTGCAAAACATGAAGGCAAGTGTGACGGCTCATTTCACTTCAGGTTTCACTTCAGACTCCAGGCATGTGATTTATTACTCTGCCATTGCAAGTTTAGGCTTTTAAATCAAGTAACGCAAAATCTTCTGTAGTTTGTGCAGCTCTGGTGAACTGCAAACCTGAAAACATGGTCATTATGTCATACATTTTGACTGTCTTAACTTCAACATGGCCTTTCTAAATACACACACACACATATGTTTACACAGAACTAAATTCTGCAATATGGTACATCCTGCTTTCTGTGGCTGAGGTGGAGAAAACACTTTTAACTCAAAAAAGTGGCTTTGCACTGAAAGTTGTTCAACTATCTCTCCATCAGGGCCTTGAGAATGAGGCCATAGACAGAGCAACTGCTGAATATTATCGGGAAAATAAGAGGTGCAACAGACAATAAGAATTTCAACATAAATATTAGGGTTTAGTGTTGGTTTGGGGTGGGGTTTTTTTAAGAGCTTGCTAATAAAGGAGCAAATGCTGAGCATCATAATTGGCACAGCAGACAGTAGGGTTTTAATCAAGCAATCCATACATATGACTTTCTTCTAAAAATTGTGTCTGTCTTGGTTCCTTTCCCATATATGTGCTAATTATAATCTTGAAAGTTTAAGTAGCTATAAAGTTGTGTCAATTTGGTCACTACTTAAAATAACAAAAGGGCTTCATCTCCAAGGAGAATGTCTGTTGGAAAGAAAATTCATTAATACAGAAGGAAATTCCAAGTATACCTAAACATCCTATAACAAATACCTTCATTAAAAAGGGGCAGACATACAACTGAAAGCAACCTGACTGGGATATTCAGAACATCTACTAGAGCACCACCTGCAGTGGCATTAGATGCCCTACACTGATGAATTCCATTGGAGGGAGACATATTAGCTAACCAGATTATTAGACAGGTTTCTGAACATGATTACAGAGGAACATGTACAGTGTTCCAGCGAAGGGCATCATCAGGCACATAAATGCCAGCTCTGCCCATGGAAAGCCAAAAGGAATAGAACAAGTGGGATTAAGAAGGTATTTGCAGCAGGACAAAGACAAGGACCTGTGAAACGCTAACACACCAAAACGTTCAAGAGGAAAACTTTTATTACTTGGACTGAGTCAATGAAGAAATAGTAAACAGTGGTTACAAATGTGTTAATCTGCTGATTAAGACACTGACATTTAGAATAGCTCGCTTGCACTGGTGACATTATTCCTTTATTGCTCTTTCCCCACACGCCCTTCACACACGGCCAGGAGCAACGTATTGAAGAGCACATAAAGCAGAGGCTGGTGCCCAGCAGGCTGTGGAGATGACTGGTGCTGCTGCAGCTCCCTTCCAGGCCATGCACTGAGGCTGTTTCCCTTGGAGAATATGTCACGATGGGAGAAGGAAGCAAAGCTGTCTGTGGGAGGCACGTTTGTATCTTCCTTCTGCATAGTAATTATTTTTGAGGTCCGTTAACATGGATTTGGGCTCTACTTTGGGCATCAGTCTCTGAAGTGCAAAGAAAATAATTTAACTGATCTCTGGTTGTTTGTTTTTTTTTTTTTTCCATTTGGAATATAAGAACTGCTATCCTCATCTATTTTCACACAAGCCTATGAAAATCTAAGGACAAAAAGTGTGAATTGGCATCACACTGGGACATTAAAATAAAACTACTCTAGTTTTCCCAAGTTTCTGCCAGGGACAAACAGCCCTGCTCCCACTTAAAGTATCTTGGGAAAGCCCTCTTTCAGCAGAGAAACCACTGAGTAGCAGAAGGTCACCAAAATAGCTCAAATACTTCCCTCTGTTGCAGGCTTCCACCTTGTCCTGACTGCTGTAACACTGCCTCGGAGAAGGTGGCACTCAGAAATCAGCAAGAAAGAGGCTTGGAAGAGACCAACCTGGACCAGAGCCTGCTCTACACAGCTGGGAGCCAGTGGTGCAGGCAAGACCAGCTCAGCCGAGCCAGAATCTCCAGGACTGGGGTCATTGTATTGCAAACGAACCATTGTAGTGAAATCAATAGGGACGTTTTAAAATACCCCTACATGACAATTCCAGTGTCAGAACAGAGCAAGTCAAAGAAGGTTGTTCCTCATAGCAGGTTAAACTCCTGAGGGTGGAGATAATCTCTCAGCAGGAAGAGAAGAAAGTGCTGTGCCTGCCTGGGCCAAGATGCTTTCACACTCCCCATTGCCAGCTTTAGGCTACAGAGCCGGCCATTATCAGAATCATTGTCATTATTATCCTAAAATCTGCTGCCTGACATTCAGGCATCTATCAGGAAAAGACCCAAGGCCCTATTAGTGCAGGCAATGAGCCCCCAGGAGGAGGGGAGGAAACTCATTCCTAGAGAAATTAACGTTCCTGCTGGCTACATTCCTATCAGCTTTGTTAATTCTAAAGCGACACTCATTGGTAAATCTGATTTTACCATCCTCTCCCATCAATCAGCAGGACAAGTCTCCTAACGGAGGTTTTTTTACTGTCACACACAATAATTTGCCTCACAGACACATGATCTACTGGCTCTGGGGGAAGCGGAGCATCAAGCCTCTGTTTCTGTGTGAAAACAATGTGCCCACCACCATCAATGTGTCGTGACTGCGTCTGTGATATCTGCCTTCCTGCTCTCAAGCTGCAGTTCAGGAAGTCAGCATTTTCCTATTAAACATATTAATCGATTTTGAAAGAATCCTACTCCCTCCCCAAGTGAAGCCTCCAAAGAACATGATGTTTAAATATTAGAAAAATCCTTTACCTGGAGATGTTTTCATTGCAAATGCATATGAGAGATTTGAAAACTGTGGCCAACAAAGCCTGTGTGTTTTCCTGATACCAAAGAAAGTGTTAGAAAAATCGTGAGTTTTCATCCCACACCTCAGCAAGTCAAGTCCCACTGAGATTCTAATTCCTCAAGCTGATTCAGAAATATTTTGCCTTGTTTTTGGATGGCTGGTCACAAAAGACAATATCTGACAGGTTCTCATTTATAATTCTAAGTTAATTGAATATTTTACCAGCGACTGCATAAAATACAAAGTGAATTAACAAATAGACTGCACACACATGTCATTTCTTTTGAGAAATTAAATATTTGATTGTGATAGACTCTTTAAAGATCGAGGCATAAAAAACTCAATAAACTTCTTGATATATTTCTGTCTAAGTGAATGGAAACAGGTGAAAGCCTGCAATAATCTTATAGCTGTTTAGAAAAAAAGTAAAAAACCTCTTAATTTGCTGTAGATTTATGTAAAATAATCCAAACTCATGAAACTGTGTATGAAGAGCAGTCTTTAAGGTGATGAATAGTACCTCCTTACCACTCTGAAGGTAGTTACCTGAGCTGACTGCCTCAAGCATTGACACCTTTAAATGTCATGTTTATCAAGGGAAAGATGGGTTGAATTCGTAAAATATTTGTCTTCCTTCTGGGGCCGTACGTTAACCCACTAAACCGTGTAATTGCTTGATTTTTTTTCTACTCCACACCCTGCAAGTGAGAACTAGCAATGAAAAGAGAGATGATGCTGAAGGAAAGTAAGTTTTAACTGTCCGCTGGCAGGTGTGGAGATGGGCAGGCGGCTGCTGCGTGCCTCCCTCCCATGGGAATAGGTATAATAGCGGGTTAAAAGCTCTTTCTCAAAACCCCCCGGGGACTGCTATGTGTACAGCAACACACACTGCTGCTGAGTCCCGCTGCTCCGCTGGCTGGGGAAGGGATCTGCCCAAAAGCAAGACGAGACGGACAAATGGTCACGTTGGGCTGCACATGCAGAAGGGCTGAGCAGAGGCAGAGCTGTTGGCCTGTTTCCGTCGATGGCCTGCTGAGCCCACCGCAGTGCCCGGGCTCTCAGGGGCCCCCCAGCCACCGCAGAACCAAGCTGCAGCCAAGGCACCTCCGATTAAAGTACGGCAGGTTAAACTTCTGGTGAGTTTCTAATGACTGTAAAAACTCCCCTTTGGCCTTGGGTGTTATAACTGTTTATGAGGTTGACCTTTAATTACTCTCTCATGTAGAAATCTTTGATAATATGTCTTTGAAACCTTGACAAATACGGACCTACACAGCACAGATCAATACCAATATAGTTACATAGTAGAGCAGCTTCCACAAAAGCAGATGCTAAAAGGTATTACCAGCAAAGCTGCTTCAAAGGACTTAACACTTCAGCTGGGCACCATCAGTTCTTTCTTATTACAGAAGGGTTTAGGGAATGCAAAAAACAAATATGCAAGGGATGCCAAATTATTAACGTGACATAAAGCCTGGAAAGGGTATGAACCATTATCCCACTGGCCCAAGGGAACTACAGCTGTCAGCAGCAGCAGAACAAGAGTGACTGCCATCTGCTGTTACTGTAAAGTTTTCTGCTCATCCTCAGTTCAGAGCGGGGGAAAAAAATTGAGTGTCGAGTACCTAGTTTGAATGTCATAGCATTTCTTGAAAAGCAGCTCCTTAGCAAATTAATTATCTTTTGTAACATGAATGCCATCCAAAGTAGTAATTAAACTGAGAGTGCATAGTTATTAATTTTGTATTTCGTTTACTTGAATATTCAGTATTGCTTGACTTTTCAAGTTTTAACAGATGTTATACACATGCATGAGCATACCTATAGGTACACAAATGCACATATATATCTGTGTATGTGTACACACAAATAATTTCCAAAAATCAGTATCTATTCTATTAAGAATCATGAATACACTTGAAAAATACCTACACAGTGTAGAGGAGGGGGTTATCAGTACAACCATACAGTTATATAAAATAGAACCTCATAATCCAGAAGACTACATTTTGATTTTAACCCACCTAGTATGACTTACTATTATCATACAAGTTTAATACTTTATGTCATAAGTATTACAGAAATAAGTGGGGGTTCTCCTAAGACAGTGATTAAAAGCACAGAATATGCATCATCTTTGACCATCACTATAAAATATAGGGAAATTGTCATTGTTCCAATTTAATGAAATTTTGCTGCTGGGAGGATGATTCCCAAAGATGTAGATTGAAGAAATGCAAAGATAACATTTTAAAGATTTTATAATAGTTTTAATTTCCTCATCAATGCTAGAAAAATAATTGATCCATCTACCAGACAGATATAGTTAAAGAAAAACATCACAGACCAAAAAGCTGCACAGATTTTGGGGGAGGTTTTAAATGCTAAGAGTCGCTTTAGTTTTCCTTCTGTTCTTAATTTCTGCAAAATTAAATTGTTTTCTCTTATTTAGAAGAACAACTGTTCTCCTTTAGCCCTTCCATAGAACTTTTTTTTGTTGTACCAATGTCCTGGCCAAAACAGCTCCCAGGAGACAAAATCAATGAAATCCATTAAAAAAGAATGTTTTTGTCATGCCAGGCCCTACTGCTCATTTCTTACACTTTACAAAACCATCAGCAACTAAACTGAGACAGACAGACCATCTGAATAGATCTGGCCAGTTACTCTAACCAGTTGAAAAAATCCAACAAATAGAAACAAACTATGTTAACACTGTGATAGCTGTGTCACATCAGCGTAGAAAGAGAAAAGGAACTAAAAAACCTTAAATTCAGGGACGTCTCCACAAGGAGGTAATTTCAGACTGGTTTTCTCTGAGGTTGCCTCCCTGCCTGCAGATCTGGCATCTGAAATCTCTCTTTGATGGAAAGAAACTCAAAAATCAAATCTACCTGAAAGTCTCCCTCTCCATCCCTTGTTTCTCACATCTCCAAAACATAGGACTGAGGACACCCTTGGGAAGGTGCCTGGGGGGGATGAGTAAAGAACCCAAATTCTTGAGCAAATAACCAAATGTCTCTTATCCAGGAATTTTCCCTTTTGATGGCATGTTTTTTCATGCTGAATTTTGTTTTGTGTGTATTACATTAACTGTATGTGTGATCTCTCTAGCTCTGAAACTAAGCGAAAGAAGTCTTAGAAGAAGAGTCATGGGTTAAGTAGAAGCCTACTGTGATAAATATAGTAATATCCACACAAGGTTTCATACCACTCTTGACTGCAGGTCCACCAAAGTTGAGAGAGAGAAAAACTCATTTGGACTAGTAAACTTCTGAATCAGCCTCGTTGCAGTGTGTGGAGCAAAGACACCCAGCAGGGGCTGCCTGGGTCCCGCTGGCTTCAGAGCCGTGGTGTGAGGCCTTCTTTGGCTGCCAGTATAAGGAAGGAAGCTTTCAAGAAGGCAGCTCCAGACACACCAGAAAAGTAAAATCCTACCCACCAGGGATGGAACTGCCTCTCTTCCAGCACTGCACATGGCTTAAGGAAGGGAAAACCCCCAATCCCTCCAGCATCCTTCAGCGCTGCCCTCTCCAGCGCTTCCTGCTCCTGTCTTGCCCATCCTTAGTGGCAGCAGGAGCAGGATGCTGCCAGCCCATGTTCTCACTCTCTGCTTACTAATGGGTACGTCAGTGGGAAACAGCCATGCATCAGGCTCTGGGGGGAGGCTCAAGAAAAAGAGCAGATTCCCCTTTGGTTGTTTCATTGGGGTTTTCACATCCCTGATGAAAAAATAAAATTGAAAACCAAACCCACTTTTCATTAAAAGAGTCTATTGGTGAAACTGATACTAGAGATATACACATTCTTGTGCTGCCTTCCTGCTCCATAATGGCTCTTGCATTAGGGACTGGGGGCAGGGGGCTGCTGTTGTCCATTTACTTTAGTAAAGATTGCTATTGAATGAAACCTTTAATGGGGTGTTTATGCTCCCACTCAGCTAAGAGCTCCAAGCTTGCGGCAGAGTAGTCTTTCCCTCCACCTTGACAGCTATTAGAGGATCAATACAGGTAATCCCTCAGCTGGCCGTCAGCACAGCTGCTGTGGGCCTGCCCTGGCCACTGCCGTGGTGTCACTTGTGGGAAAGCATAACTTCTCTGGGGAGTGACTTTCCACAACACCCACACCACCACTGCACTGACCCTCTGCAGCTCCAGAGGGAATGCCACTGGCCCCACCTAGATTAAGATAGAGGATGGATTTACCCTTACTCTCTAGGAAGCATAGGCCTCACGGCTTGATTTCACTTTGGGATTATCTGTGAATTGCACTTTTGGGCCAGTACAATCCAAGTAATCATCCCTTTCCCCTTCCTTCATCCCCAGTGGATGTTTTCTCTGCTCCTGCATTTTTTTTTAATGACTAAGGTGTCTCCTACTGGCTCTGCTCAAGTCTCTGCAGTCAAAGTGGGAGGATTGCATTTTCTCACTGCTCCTTTGCAGACTGATAACACTTCAGTTTGCAGGACTGTGTGGCATTCTCACACTAAGGCGTTCAAAAGTGCTCTCTACACTACTAAATTGCTGGGCCAGCCAGAGGTTAGTCCTGTGACAAAGATTAGTCCTGTAAGTTTAAGTCTGGTTTGCCACTGCTGCAGCAGAAATAAGCTGGGTTTCACGGCAGCCCCTAAGCAAGAGCTGCTGCAGAGTGGCTGGCTGGGGATGGAGATGGAATAGAATTGCTCAAGTTCCACTGTAGGAGTGGCAGAGGTGGTGTTACTCTCCTCTGGTGTTGCTACATAGCCCCAGTTGTCAACACCCAACCCCAGGAACCTTTGAGGGGACTGGCTTTTCAGAAAACATGTTCACTGGTGGAGATTAAGCCTCTTTAAAGTTTGAGCCTTTAAGCTTTAAACTCAAGTTTAAAGCTTGATTCAAACACCATAAAATTACAGAGTGAAAGTCTGGATGTGTTTCACCTAAAGTTAAAAAAGAAGAAAAGAAGAGAGCAAAGATGGAGTCTCACACCCCTCATGTGCCCAAGACCCTGCACTAAGGAGTGTTGAGAAGAGACAGAAGGGAGAATGTGCAAGGGCATGTGTGTCAGGAGAGAAAGGGAAGTGAAGGTGACAGTGGCTGTGTCTGTAGGGGTGAAACAAACACCAGCACTTGCTGTGAAGGCCTGTAGGAGACTGGGGACCCAAGGAACGGCTTTCTTAAGAAGAGGACAGCCAGTCAGGGCTCCTCTGGTGTATGACCTCTCTTGTTTAATGGACAGTTCGGTGCTGACCAATATTTGTTTGTGGCATTATCTTCAATTCATTAAGCTCCTTGCTGCTTTTCACCTTCCCTCAGTGGTTAACCTCCTCCCTGTTCTCCAGGGTGAGCAGCAGGACAGGGGCTGGGACAGCAGGGCCTGGGGACCAGGTGTTTGAAAAACAGGGATATGCAGGAGATGCTAGAGACAGCAGATGTCGGTGGGCAGGCCTTTTGTTCTCTCACACTTGCAAGCCTGAGCTCTGGGACCACCTTTTTTTTTGTCTTCCCATTGTCATTCGCCCCGGAGTTAGCCTCACACAGTCTCTCTCTCTCTCTGCACCCCTCTGTTCCAACAAAACAGTTGATTGCCCTCATACTCTGGTTTCTATTTAGATCACTTTCTATTAACATTTAAAAAACTCTGACAGAGTTAATGCAGAGCACTTAAAATCAGCTAGTGTCTTACAGGACTGATTAATCCCAGGGACTTGTCTTGCTGCTCCTCTTGACAGGACCATTTTTAATCCTAGTTAAGGGAAAGAAAAGCCAGGGTGCACACACATCCTTTACCTTAGTGAATGCAGTGACAATGTGATCCCAGACAGGGACATCACCCCACAGCCAGTTTAAGCCAAACTGAGTGAGAAACACAGGGACCTATTGTACATAGATTATTATTGTAGTTACTGTCATGGAAAATAACACTTCTGTCCTATATTCGAAGATGCCGAGAAATGGAAGAGATGGATCTAGCACAGCATGCAAAGCCACAGCCCAGTCCCCTGAGAACAGCAGGGATGTCCTGCTTTCTGCTGCCTCGTCTCAGAAATGGCTGCAGGAGCATGGAGCATCATGGTGCCTGCTCAGGAGGGACCTGGCAGCCGGGGCTGCCCAGCATAAGGAGTGAGCCTTTACACCTGGTCACAAATATTCTCTTTTCTGCTGAACTTGCTGTGCAGCCTCCTTCATGCATATGTCCTTCTGTGCCATGCAGTCATTCTGGGTACCTGTCAGATAAAAAGGTGCAGCATGCACACATGCTCCCTCCCACTCCCCCCTTCTCTAGCTGTGTGTATAAATATCCAAAACACCACTGCTGGCTGAGCTGCCTGGAGCTGCACATTCTCTAAGCTGCTGAGAGCACAGCCAAAAAGGTGCAAGTAAATGTGCAAATCCTCAGGGAGGAAAACCTCAGCTCACTGGACACACACAGGGTACAGGTACATTAGAGGAGCATTCCCTAATTTCTCCTAACCCCTATCTGGCAAGAACAGTAATCTGTTTTCTCTGACAATCAGTGCATTTTCTTTTCAGGAAACTAAAATCTGCCGTGGGCTGGCAGGCAGCTCAGCTTGACCTCCCTCCTGATCTATTTCTCCCCACCCTGCTGTGAAGTGTGCGGAGCCAAGTGTCATTCTCACTGTCCCCAGCCCCAGCACAGCTGGGACTCGCTATTCAAAAGGAAGAGGATGACCCTATAGGGCAGTTAAATGCTACAAGGTAGTCTAATTCCTTTTTTTTATTGCTCAATCCGGATCCATCATCTTGCATGCAAGTGGGAGTGAACTCAATCCAGAACTGAATGGCCTCAGCTTTCATGAACTGTTGGGGCACTTACGGCCCATTCCATCAAGACACACTGGGTGCCTTTGACTTCCAGTGCAATCAGCTGCTGCCCAGCAGAACAACTAGAATTCCCAATAAGCCACGGTTTGACTCTGTAGTGGCTTACAAATGACACAGAAAACACCCTTCATCCATTTGCAAGTACCTCAAATACACAACTCTGTGCCTCTAGCAGAAAACAAGTCATAGCCCATTAGTGTACATTCTAGCCTTCAATAATTAATTTTCATTATTTTCTGTAACTGTAATATTAATAATAGGAAAGATGGGTGCTAACGTCTTTACAAACAACTCGATGGGTGAGGGTCTTTAGGACAAATGGGTGTTAATGTCTTTGAGATGGGTCTTAATGTCTCTACCAACCTCAAGCTGCAAGTTTGTTACAGAACCCAGACAGTTTGACTACAGCTTAAACTCCTGAACTTGATGGTAATAGAAAAATGGGTTCGCACAAAGTCTGTTGCAGAACCTAGATAGTTTTACCTTCTGAACTTTGGGGGAAGATGACATGTTCAAGGCGGTTCGGGAAGGCTGTATCTCAGTCAATGGGGAAGGGAAGAGGGCAACATGCGGCCGGGAGTTTAGGATAAACGGAAGCTGCGTCCTCCAAAACCCCAGAGACTCTCCCTCCCTTTGTTCGAGTAAAGTTGCAGGACTCCTGTCTCCTTTATGGACACTGGCTTTTCATAGCGTTGTTTTCTGCAGAATAATTAGCATCAAAATTTACATACACAGCTTTAATGTGCAAGACACCTAATACAAGTACAAGCATAACCCTTCACATACCCTTTTACACACAACAACACATCAAATACTGTAGAAAGGTGCAAATATTCTAGCACGAGACTTTTCAGGTTTCTTCAAGAAGAAAATGCACACAAAAGCAGTACAAAGGCACCATTTAAATAAACAACCTTCATTTAGAAGAAAAAAGGAGGTTACCTGCATGGGAAACTAACCAGGCATTTTACAGTACTTCAAAGCCATTCCTAGTCATAATATTTTTTCATTAGTTGATTTCATTAGCTGATTTCGCCAGATCCTGGTTTATTTTAGGGACTGAACTAACAAAGCTTTCACACACATAGTTCTTGTTTCTGTTGGCCAGGTTTTTGTATGCTTGGGGAAAAGGATCTCCTAACAGCAGACAGCTGTAGGAAAGGTCCAGTTCCCCAACCTAATCTTCAGCATGGTTTGTACACATAAGTACCACGATAGTTTTCTGCTCATGAGTGAATTTTACCTGTCATGGGGTCAGGGATTCAGCCCTCAATATGTGAAAATATTAGCCTACTGTATTACAGCAATATTTGGTATTAAAATAAGCAAAAAATAATAATCAGAACATAATTTTCATTCTACCTTAAAACCTACATGTATAATCATACAATACAAATGGACTTGTTTATTTCAGAATCTGTCTAGTGCCAGGCCTCAATATTTTGCTTACCAGTGAGTGGTTCAATAAATATTTAAAAAATATTTTTACCATGAAAACAAGGAGAACAGAGCAACTTAAGATACAAAAAAAACCTTATAAAAATTAGTGCAAATCAACGTATTTAAGGATACAGCATCTGCACAATATAATTAAATGTACACATAACATTTTTTCTCTTTCTATGCTGTATTTAAAGAGACTTAAATTTGGCACAAAATAAAAATTTTACTTTCTTATATTTTATGTGCAAAATTATTGTTAATCCTAGCTGATGTAGGATACTTTGAAGAATACTTTGATGTTATTTTATCATCCCAGTAATATGGAACTACCAGCGTTCACAAACTTGCTCCAGAAAAGGCTTCCATTATCCCTCCTAGATGCAACCCACAGTCCCAGTGGCACAATGAGCCCTCTTATATGCACAGCCTCCTGCCAGTCGTGGTGGTCACTCAGTGATAGTAAAAACTTCTATATCAATTACAGCACTCCCTATACTCAGCAGTCCTTCAGCACAGGCTTTTTGATAAGCCTCCTAGTTAAGATTTCACATTGATATGGAATGCCACTTTCTCAAGAATTCTTAACAATTTTGAAAGTATGTAAACCTGCACAAATAATTTCTGACTTGTTGTATGGTCAGTGAAACAGGGAGGATGACACCTTCCGTGGAAGTAAAGGCTTTCCTGCAGTCTGGGGAAGGAATTTCATGTGCAAAGTTTTAGGCACTGAGGAATCCTGATATCACCTCTTTGATAGTTTAAATCTTATATTTTGAGCAAAGAAAGGGAGTGCCATTATAATAGTCATCCAACATAAAGCCAGGGGGAAGCAGAGGAGAGCACCCTTCATATCAGGGCTCACTGCAAAGACTCAGTTGGCCAGTACCAGACAGATTCAGTGAAATTCAGAAAGAAGAGCCCACTGCTGGGATTGTGTCTGCTCCTGGTCTGAGTCCGCAGCGAAACATCTCTGTGAGATCACTTGACTGCTCATTATCCACCCAACAGTTCACTAATGCTTAGGAACATCACCATGTTTGATCCTCCAAACTCTTGAGAAGACAGAGCCAGCCACAACTATCTCTGCTAGCTGGGATATCAGGCCTGCATCTATCTTACCACACCCCACTTTCTCCCTCTGGGCTAACCAGTATCCAACACCCTCTGGAAGAGTTGGTCTCACAGTCCCGGAGCTCCCAGTGTCCCAGAAGCTGAATGAAGGATTTAAAATACCTCTCTGTTGGTCCAGCAGTCAGTATCTCTGAGGAAGTTCACATTTAAGTAGAACATCATTAAAAGACAGATTAAGGGTAAGTAGACCATATATCTGTGGTCATATGTCCAAACAACATGAACAGGTTAACTCAGCTTTGAGAAATGCACCTAATAAAAACATCCGTCACACAAGCTTTGATACAGACTGCACCAGGCAGTCCACAGACACAGTGCCTTAGAGATGCAGAAACACTCCTCACAGTGATATTTGTGCTCAAAGGGGTTTGGGGAGGTAGAATTCCTGCCTGCCTTTAGAGATTAGGCTATGGGAGGAGAGGAAGAATGGCACCAGGGTGTACCCTGTCCCCTGTGCTCAGTCGTATGTCCTGGGTCCAGAGACCAGACCTAGCCCAAGAGCAGTGTCACCTCTGTGCACACAGTGTCACCTTCTGTGCACACAGCCACGCATAAACAGAAACACAGAGACCGATACACACAGGAGCGGGTCCAGGACACGGCCACGGTATTCCTGGCTAATGAGCAGCGTGAATCTTCATGTGGAAGTTGCAATCCTCCTGCACGGGGAAGTGCTGGCCGCACACGGAGCACGTGCAGCCCTTGTCCTTGCTGTGCGTGCGCCGCACGTGGCTGTCGTGGGCGGCGTGCGAAGCGAAGGCTTTGCCACAGTGCTTGCACTTGAAGGGCTTCTCCCCCGAGTGCTGGCGGATGTGAGTGCGCAGGATGCTGGATGCTGTGAACGCCTGAAAGGGCAGGGATCATTGGAAAGAAGATGGAGTTGCAAGTAATTTGCTTTCACATGTGTAATCCTCACCTTCAGCTAACCCAGACCCCATCAGAGGCATGTTACCCTGAAAATTAAGTCCTGAAATAGCCCACATCCTCAGGTAACTGGAAAAAAAGAATGAAAACTTCCAGCAATGAGAAATCAGAAGCCAACAGCTATTGCTATAGAGATGTGGCTGAGTCCATGGAGATAGATGAAGCTCAGTGAAAGATTTCTGACCAAAGACACCAGTAAATATCTTCTATATGTCAGAGGTAAGAAGTCAATACTGCCCTAATTAGCTTTGCAGCTCCTTTATGTTTGGGAAACATAATGTAGGCTTCCTTTCAGTTTTTATTTTTAAAGTTAAACCCTTTGACTGTCTTGGGATTCAGCTGCTAAAATTCATCCATGCAGTTCACCACACATCTTTTACAGGTTCATTTCGCCTGTTCCATCATACTCTACTCCTTCTGCAGACAGACTCCAGCCTGTTCCCCCACCACCACTAAAACACACACTTGGGTAGCAAAGTCATAAAGACTTCTCCTCCTTTTGGGGATAAAACTCTCTCATCAAAATTTGAACAGGAATGTTGTGAAGTTGTGCATGTTTTCCCCACTGTTTCTTATCCAAATAGCGACAATTTCAGGTCCTTTGTTATTTGCAGACCACACAAAATAGCACTCCAGTAATTTTTCACAGCAAACAGATACCTTTTCACTAGGAACCTTAGAGCACAAAAAGATCACAGACTCCTACATATAAGTACTTGGAGATCCTGGTTTTTCAGCCTCAGAAATGATGGCTATGTACCAGGACAGCTGCATGCTGAAGCCTGAGGACCAATAGTTTAATCTGACCCAATCCACAACAGTCCAATCACAACCGGCTTGGGACTGGTCAAGAGTCCCTAGAGATCTCTTTACAGAGGAGCCTATAAAGCTCTGCCACCTCCTTTTGTGATCAAAAGATTAAGGATGATATTTCATCCTAAACTTTGCCTACAAGTATGTTCAGGATCATTGGGAGACAAAAAAGAATAATAGCCAAAAGGAGCTTCCTCTAAGATTCTTCAGGACACTTCAACTTTGTGTTAGTCCAGCCAGTCATAAACAAAACTTCTGTCTCTACAATATCAGGAGCAGGTCACCACTGCTGATGGGACTTCTGCATTGCATGGACACTCCATGGCACCTGGAACCCTACCAATATCCATCCTGCAGCAGCCTGTGCATCCACATGCTGTCTGCTGGGAGAGCTGTCAGCACTTTCACGGGGAGAGCTGAGCTGAATCATCCCTGCTGTGATGGGCAATAACAGTAGAGCACATCTTTGATCGGGGCTGCATGGTTCTTTTTGTGGGTTTTTTTTTAAAGTGAAACCTCCAAGCCCATCAACAGCCCTCATATTTCAAGGTAAGCATGCACAAATTCATATCATGGAGGTTAAGTCTATAGACCAAATCTGTTTATTGCAATCCAGAAGCAGTGTCAATAACACCAAAAATAACCTGATAAAAAGGTGGAATATTGGATCTAGCTGCATGCCTTGGATGGTATTTGAAATGCTCTCAAGCTTCCCTAGACCTTATTTCTGCAGCAGATCACTGAGCTGGGACAAACCACAAATTCCATGTCAGATGGAGACAAGACCCTGTTTCTTCAGTCCCATCCAACCCTGTCACTTCACCTCACAACTGCCCAGAATATACACCCACTTATATCTGGTTACCACTTAAATACAAAGCGTTTTCTTGAAAGAAAACAGAGAAGAAACAAACTCCAGCAGAGGACAGAGGGAGGGATGGGGCAGGACTTTGCCTTACCTTGTTGCAGTAGACACATTTGTAGGGGCGCTCCCCAGAGTGAACCCTCATGTGTTTGTTCAGGCTGGAGGACTGAGAAAAGCTCTTCCCACACACAGAACACTGGGAGGAAAAAAAAGAATGAAGTTAAAAGTCAGCGTGTAACAGCATAGTTAAAAAGAAGAATTAAGTATGTGGATGATGTGCACATTTCTTACATATGTCTATATATACACATGTATTTATATATTCATGTGGAAACACAACGGTAGTTTTAAGCTGCAATGAATTGAAATACTCAGAAGTTTACTCTGGTTTTAAGAACAGACTTACCTGAATATGTATATATATTTGAAAATCGTGCAAAATTTCAAATAATTTGTGTTAAAATTGTTTCAATAAAAAATTGTTATTCTTTGCAACAGACAATATTGATTTTCAGTAATAAAAATCTGAAAAATTCTGTAAAATCACTTAAAAATATAAATCAAGCTCCACTTTTAATTTTTTTCCCTAAAAGATAAACTTTTGAAAGAATAAAATAATCTTAAATTTACCAAGGCAAGGAAAAGGAATTACATGGTATTCGATACCTCATATTTAATGGAATACTTTGTTATCTGTTCCTAATTCCATGCAGATATTCTGACATTGTAATAATGTCATTTCAGTTATAAAATACTTTTCTAAAAAAAAAAAAAAATCACATTGTAGGATGATCTAGAAAATAGGCATTTGGAGGATTTTGGGGACTGATTTAACTGTGCCAATTCAAGCACTAGAACTTGCCCTTCCCAAGTTTTTAGAAAAAGTCCAATTTTCCATTTCCAGTGCTGCTAGAGAAAACTGGTGTTAGAAGCAAGGTGTTTGGTGGAGATGAGCAAAGCATCTCAAAGATTTGCTTTCATCAAGTGAAAAACTGCTTCACATAGAATGCCAAACTTTTAACCCCGGTTTGATCCCACAGACACAGATACAGCTGTGGTCGGTTGTGAAGGGTGGGATGTGGCAAATAGATGTGAGACATCTCTCTCCTGATCCTGAAAAAGCCAAGCACCTTTAAGCACCAGCTAACCCGCCACACCTGTAAGAAAAGGAGCAGCACTCATATGCAAACACCCAGAAAGTCCAGCAGAAATTTTGTTTCCTTTTAAACTCTCACTGAGACTCTGTAGTTTATTTTCCCAGTCTAAATCCATTAAATTTCTTTAACCAAGCTTAGCTGTTCATGACAAGCTCTTCTTGCACAGGCAGAGCAGTCCCACCAGGGAACTGTCAGAGAAATTGGAGGAGAGGGAACATCATCAGCATGTTATCTGAACCGAAAAAAAGGACAATGTTAAGTCCCCCCGGAAGAGCCAGCGACGGAGGAGAGACCGGGGAGCAGGCTCACCTTGTGAGGTCTGTGCTTTTCGTGAACATGGAGAATATGGATCCTCAGCCTGTCTCTTTTTTCAAAGGATCGGTCACAAAGGTGACAAGGAAATTTGCGGTCCCCCTGGTCCACGCAGCGGGTGTACTTGAGGTGTTTGTCCCGGTAGTACTTGTAGGCAAAAACTTTGCCGCAGCGCTCGCACTTGAAGCTCTCCCCGGCTTCTGTACAGCAGAAGGGAAAGTGCCACCTCTCCGTCACACCGCGGCAAAAGGGATCCAGCTCAAATCCGCATCCTTGTCACAGCTGGGACCCCCACGGGGAATTTTACGTCTCTGAGAGGGCAACAGCTATAACCGGATGCTGGCAATATCATTAACAAAATATGTGCCGTGTCTCCTAAGCCTTCGCTGTGCTCCCCTTGCCTTTTTAACGGAGGGGGGAAAACTAGAGCCCGCAGTCTGCTAAAATTATTTGGTTTAACTACTAACTTCAGCAAAAACCAGATTTCATGCTTGTATCTCCATAAATAGCAAGAAAACATGAAAAAACAACTCAGTCCCACATAAAAACTTCTCACCATATAACACCATTGCAAGACATTTCTTATCAAGAATTGTCTGTAAATTTTACCTACGGTCCCCCAAAAGAAAAATAGTTTTGCACACCTTTTCTATAATTTTCAAATAACTCTCGAAAAAAAATAAACACGTTTATTTGGCTTTTTTTTTCTTTCTTTTTTTTTTTAATCTCAGTTCATTTTTAACCGCCGAATTTAGGAAATACACCGGGAATTTTTGAGACATTTACACATCTTTTTCTGTCTTTAATAAAGGTGGCTTTAGGTTAAGCCTTAAGATGAAATGAACAATTTAGTATCTGTCTCAATTAGACACTTCAAGACAACAGGTACAGAATTTTCCATGCCAAATTTCCATGCCAGTTTGCTTCTCTCCCTTTCTGCTGCACTCAACCGACCCATCCCTTCTCTGCTCCAGGTCTTCCCGCACTGGCACAAATCTGTTTCCTCCATATATAAATTTTGCTTATAAGAACATCGTACTTTTTGTACATTGCAAGCAGAACTACCCTGCCCCTCCCCTCACCCCGGCGTAAGTGCATTTGGCATTTCTTTTACAAGCAATATCGGCATTATGGGATCGGAACGACTTCAGCCTGCCTCATTTACTTAGAGCATTAATTACACGAAAATTATCACGAAGTCAGGTGCTCAATTGTAAGACGAAATAGAACCAAAACTGGAATAACCCCGAAAAGCCCATCTCCTCCCAAAACGGGACCCTGAACAAGGGCGCTGCGGGGCCGAGGCGAGCTCAGCCCAGGACCACCAGATGTTTTACAATCGTCAGACCGAACAACGCTTTAAATTCCCCGAGGAGCCGCGGGCTGGGAGCGGACTGCCGGAGGAAGAAAGGGGAGCCTCTCGGTCCGCGCTGCCGGCAGCCCTCGGTGCAAGCCCGAGGCGAAGCTGCGGCTTGGGGCGCTGGATGCTGCAGGAAGGGGCGGCCGGGGATCGCCTCCCCGGGACGGCGGGCACACCCCGGGCACCGGGGTCACCCACCACCGCCTCATCGCAGGGTCTGGGAAGCCTTTAAAACAAAACAGCTGGGGGAAAAGTGATGTCTGTGTTTCTTTACCTCCCTTGGTGTGAATCTAATCCTGGCCAGGCACACGTCCGTGGGGATAAGGGACAGTGCCGCCCACGGGGTTGCTGGCAGGCTCACCTTCGGGGTGCTGCGGCGGCTTCTTCCCCTCCGCCATGACCTTCAAGCTGATGGGGATGCCCAGGAATTGCACGTAGCAATCGCCGTACCACACCAGCAGCTCCTGCTTCGGGAGGATTTCCTTGCAGCTTTCGTAGAAGATTTGTCCCTGGCACTGGATAGCCGTCAAATTCTGCTCCTCGGGGAATCGGGCACAGTTCACCAGTGACATCCAGTTGCCAGCGGCGCCTTTCCCGTCTATGAAGTGGCTCAGGCCACCGTATTCAAAGATCTGTAGAGCAGAGAACAGAGGATCAGGTTTGATCGACCCTCCCCGCACACGTCCCGCTCGCACCGGTCCCACCACCCACCCCGTGCCGAGCCCCTCTTGCAGGCTACTGAAGAGGGGAGGCCGAAAGCCTCGCCCCGGCCCCGCGCTGGGGGTGCGGGGTGAGCCCGACCCTGCCTCCGCTACCTCCCACATCAGCGAGTTGTCGTCATAAGTCTTGATCTCGCTCGTGTTGACCACTTTGCCTTGGAAAGGGCCGAAGCGGACTCCTTTCGGGATGGGGTCCGTGCAGAAGACTCCGAGCTGGGACACGTCCCCGTAGGCCACCCGCAGCACCGCGAGCCCTGCGGGTGACAGGGGGCTGAGCGCGGGCGGGCGGGGGACGCAGCGCGGCGGCCCCTGACTCTCCCTACCTTCGGGAAGCTGCAGCGAGTCCCGGTCCAGCAGCGGGGCGGAGGAGTCCGAAGCGCCTGCAGAATTGGAATCCCTTCTTCAGCACAGCAGCGGCCCTCAGAAGCGGGTCCTACCTCCCCGACAGAGGCCGCAGCCAGAGTCACCCCCCGGCATTTTCCAGATGTGGGCTCGTAACGCAAGAAAACCACAGGGAAAGAAAGCCCGACGTGTCCCCGGCGATGCCCCTTGAGCCTGACCGCCCGCGCCCCTTTCGGGACTGTCCCCGAAGCCTCCCGCACGCCTGGATGCAAGGACCGACAAGCCGCCCGCTGTCACCCGGTGCCCCTCTGGCCGCCGTCGAATATCCCCTTACCCGAGCTGGCGGGGGACACCCGGAGTCCCGAGATGGCGTGGAGGTTCCCGGTGGGCTGGCTGCTCCGGAGTGTCCCGTACAGCACCGCGTTGAGATCTTCCTCGGTGAAGTGGTACCTGTAGCTCTGCCCCGTCGCCCCGTCTGCACTCGGGCTGCGGGCAGCCCTGGGCGGAGGGCTCGGGTAGGGTGGCGACAGCGACCCCGGGGCCCCCGTCCTGAGGGCCGAGCCCTCGCTGGGAGGGAAGGGGGCCGGCAGCTTGGTGTAGAAGTGCAAGGGAAGGCTGGGGTAGGGCTCGGCGGGCATGGGGGGCGGGTGGCTCAGAAAAGCGGGGACCCTGCTGAAGGTGAAGGGAGGCAGAGGCGGGGAGGAGGAGACCAGCCCGCCCAGGGGTTTCAAGGGCTGGAAGAAGTCGGGGGCCGTCTCGAAGTACTGGGCGGGAGGGAGGAAAGAGGGGTAGTAGGAGGCGAGGCCGGCGGGGCTCATCCCGAGCGGGTCTCCGCCGTCTCCGGGTACCGACTCACCGGCCAGGGACAGAGCCATGTCGGGAAGAGCCGGGCCGGGAAGGGCAAGAGGGCTATGCCGAGAAGCGGGGGGCAGACACCCGGGTGCTGGCGGGCAGGACGGAGGCGCGGGAGCCGCGCTCGCTGCCCTCCGCCGTCAGGGCGAGCGGGCCGGCCCTGCCGCCCCCCGCGGCTATATCGGCCCGAGCAGAGGGTGGGGAGGGGGGCACGGCGGCGGCGGCCCGCCCTGGGGGTCGCACAGCCCCGGGGGCGGGCGGGGCGCTGCCCCGACCGGCGCCCCTACCCTGGGGCGGAGCCACGGACACTCACGGAGCGGCCGGGCCGCCCCTCCCCACGTCGGGGCAAGGGAGGGGGGGTGGTCCAACCTCCCGACCCACCTTCCCTACCCCCGGCTGTGCCCTCCGTCTCTCCCGGGGGCCCGGCCGCAGTCCGGTGGGCTCTGCCTCTCCCCAGAGCAGGAGGCCGGGGTGCGGGAGCGCTGCTCCCCACGGATCACCACCTGCTGCCGGAGGTGAGGGTGCTGCGGGGCAGGACACACGGCTCCCACACAGTGTCTCTGGGGGCTGCAGGTGTGTGGTTTGGATAAGGAAAGGCAGAAAACACCTCTGAAACTCCACTGACCTGAACACGAAGCAGCAGCGCACTCTCAGTCACTGCAGTCACCTCACGGGCACTGCTGAGATGCTTTTACTCTAGCCTGGGGTTTCCTGTCGGGTGCTTAGCAAAACACTGGGCTCCTGCTGGGGTTTTCATGGTTCCATGACCAGGCCTGTACTAGTGCCTGCCCAGGATGGGACCAGAGGAAGACACCTGGCCCTTGCCTCCTGTAGAGGTGCTGGGTGATCCCCTTGTCCATGGTTTCATCCTGGGGTTTTATGGGGTTTCTCCTGCCTTACTTTCAGGTGGCTACATGGCACAGTTGCAATGAAAAGGGAACTTGGAAGGGGCTGCAGGATCCTAGGGGCCCAGGTGTTCGCTTTGCAGAGCGTCATCCCTGCTGGTGCAGGGAGATGGAGAAATCTTTAGCCCGGGACAAAACCCCATAGAGGGTGTGTTACTGCAGCGCTTCCCCAGAGGAGCTCATTCCTGCCTGGGTGACACTGCACATGCAGGCGTGGAGGGAAGGGACAGGATGGGCTCTGCTGCACTGCAGAGTGCTTGGGGACTTGCAGTCAAGGGTCTCTCTCAGAGAAAGGCAGCATAGACCTATGCCTTCCTGGGGCACAGTATAGCACCAGCCAAACTGCACGCAGACACAGCTGGAGTGGGGAACACAGCCAGGCTTAGCTCCTGGAGTTTCAGATGCCATTTCACTGGTTATATTTGATGTGCTATAAAAACTAATTAGCATAGCTCCTAGTGATGCTCTCTAAAATACTGTCTTCATCCCAAAGAAGGGATGCGTTAGGAAGCACTTGAAGCAGCCTCAGACAGAGAAACAGTGGCTCCAGACATAGTCACTGCCTGTACTTGACCAGAGGTGAAGCCATCCTTTCAATCCTGATTTCTTATCTGGCCTGAGTGAGGTGCACTGAAATAGAGAGTTTGAGAAAGAATCACTGGCTGCCCCTGGGGAATGAGGGTGTTCAGCCCACACTCCCTCAGGCACTGCAATTCCTACTCACCACACGCTTTCATTTGCAATCTCCCTTTGTTTTTTCACTCATGACATAAACACTAAGACAGCAAACACAAGCACATAACCCTAGTGGAGAGAGACACAGAGCTGATCCAGGCTCCTTCAGCCCCCAAGATCCCTTCCATAGCCAGCCCAACACATCTCTGTCTCCAAAATTGAGCAGAAACATTTCTGTTGTTTGCATTAAATGTATTGGGCTAATTCTCCTACCTACAACCTCATTCTGCACCCCAACCTCTGCAAGACAAAAGTACTGAACACACATGGGAAGCTAACATGCACAAGTCTTAAGGAGAAGGTAGGCATGCAGCCTTCTAAAACTTGCTTGACATAGTCCATTAGCTTAAATGGTCAGGTTTTTTGGTTGTCTTCTTGGGTTTAATTTTTTTTTCTAATTTTCTCTGCTTTGTGCCAAACCTCTGTTATTTGTACAACAGAATTGATGCTGTAGTGCTGTAGGAAACAGTTTCAGCCAGGCATTTCAACACAACTTTATTGATGCATCAGTAGCATAAAAGTAGTACTAGCATTAATCTGATTTACAGGAACAAGTCTTTGAGCTCTGATTGCATAGAAAAGTTTGAGTTACATTTAGAATTTAAGTGTTGCCAGATAATCTGGAATCTTTTGACTATGCTGTGTCCAGGTATCACAGCAAAGGGAGAAGGAGAGAGACTAGGGGAGGAGACATGCTCACATTAGAGGTTCATGAGAAACGAAGTCAAATAAGTACAACTTGAAAATTTTAAATTCTCATCATTAATTAAATTGTAGATATGACAAGAAACAAGAAGTTTCCTTTTTCTAGAAGCCTGATGACACAGAGTCCAGGAGAGGAAAAGGGCTTGAGGCACCCTTGCCACTATATTGCAGATAAATCTTTAGATGCTTTAACATCCTCTAAGAGGTTAAAGGCATTTAGTGGATTAAAAAAGTCACGACCTCAAGGAGAGACGTGGGGGAAGCAGAAGGGCAGCCATGCAGATGCACCCTCAGCAGTCTGGTCAGCCCTGTGGACAGCCCCAGCCTTGAGGGGCCCCCTTCCCTGATTTTATGTCTTATTACAAAATAATTAGAGAAATCTATTAGCCTCCCTTCCCTGCTGCAGGATTTTAGAGTGTATTTCTTCTTCGCAGTGATGTGGGGAGGACATCCCTGCAGGCTGCCTGCACAGCACTCAGTTGCCTCTCAGTTTGGACACGAGTTCTGTATCAATCTTATGCCCACTGTGCATCTCCCTCACTCCAGGTTTAAAGTAGCCTGCCTCCTACACATTCCCAAACACACAAGTTACACCTATGAGCATCCTCGTGATCCCCAAAGACCACGGCACCACAGCACTCCCTGATGCCCATCTTCCCACACATGGGGGGCTCCCTGTGCCCCAGCACCTGCACTGATACCCAGCTGCAGCACGGACACGGGAATCCCAGCGATGGCACCAGATGCTGTCATTGAAATAACCTGAATTGCAATTTAGATGAGGTTAGAGCAGAAACAGTTTATTGCTATGGCTGTAGAAGAGGATAGGTAGCAGAAGAGCAACTTAGCCTGCTAGGGAACTATTAAAAAAAGGGGAAAACAACTTAAGGTGATTCAACTTTCCTTTTCCTGTATCAGTTGTATCTTTAGATACCGCAGCATTTTAACGATGTTACCATTAGCTCTGTGACTTCATAAAAGTAATTAATTGCTCTTAACTTTCTCCAAACTGAGAACAGACAATTAACTGAAAAATACATGCACAAGGTGGGGAAACCTGTCTAAAATTTGGATCAAACCAATCCTGTCATAGAGATGCAACCCTCCTCCATTTGTTGGGGTGGGCCACTGAGTGGACATCTAGCAAGGGCAGGAATATTTGTTGTTCTTGTCTCTCAAAGACACTTTGCCATCAGTTTGCAGGGAGCTGAATAAATTACCCCTGTCAGGATCACTGTGGCACCTTACAGCATCCTGAGTAGTTGTATTATGAAGTGATAAAGTGAAGTATAGCCTGAAACTTGAATGGGAGAAATATTTTTCAAACAATAGGAGAGTTTCCCTACATTTCCTCCATTGTCTTTTCAGCAATGTCTCCTAGGGAGAAATTCCTGGGTGCATCACAGAAGTTGGAGCAGCTTCACCTCCCCAGCAGCTGTATGGGACTGGGGGACTGTCTGTTTCCCCAGTCTTTACTACCTTCTTCATTCTTAAATGAAGTCTCAGTGAGTGGTGGTTGAGTCGTTCATTTAGAGCATATTCAGTATGAACTGAAAGCAAAGTTCCTGCTGCTGTGTGAATGAGCTTTACCTCTGATTGTCTGGTGGAAGGAGGGTCTGAATGCTCTCTCAGTTCCTTCCCCTGAACAGTGCCCCCTCCTTCATCACACAGTGTTGCTGCCTGTAGTGCCTAACTTCAGGGAAGGTGGGGGAAACACCACATTGGATGGCACTCAAACTGTCACTTAGCCTGTGCCCTGTGCCCAAACTGCTGTTGTTCTTAAAGTTAGAATCTTTTAATGATCCACAGAAGGATTCCAGCTCCTCAGGGGTGGAGAAGTAACAAAATACTCGTCCCATCAGGGCAGGGAGTTATCCGAGCATCCTGACCTCTTGTGCACCTGATAATCACACTGGCTGTCTCTGAATTTTCCTGCCCACCCTCCCTTGTGCAAAAGAACAATGGTAGCATTTGTTTAATGACAGCAGTTGTGGTTTGCAGGTGCACCCAGTAGCAAAGCTGAGCACAAATGCCAGAGACACACAGACAGGATGCACACACAGAGGACACTGACATGTTCAGTTATGCAGACTGCCATGAACAAGGTGCTGCCCGCAACAGCACCCACTCATGTAAGACACAAACACAGCTAAGTTTCCACCTTTTCTCTAACTGGTAGAGCTCTATGTTCACTGGTGAAAGCACACCTGCCCCTCTCTCTACGTTCACAAGCACACACACTGGTTCATGGGTGGCCTTGCTATGGGCACAGCTCTTCTGCCTGCCCAGTATACCTGCCCACAGTCCCAGCCCTCTCAGTAGCTTTTCAAGTCCTTTACTTGCTGGCTGGTGCAGCTGGATGCACCAAACATGAGTGTTCATGCAATCATCCCTTGGGCATTCCACATTCTGCTCGTACTCCAGTGTACAATTGTTGGATTTCACCCTTTCAGGCAGAGTGTTCTGTTTCAGTCACCATCTCTAACTGTTTAACTGTATCTCTAACTGTCCTTTAATATCTTCTACTTGGATCTTAATTTTTTTTTCTCCTGAGGTTCTCTCAAACTTCTGATTTGGGATCCTGTTTTCCTTTTGGTGGTGTCCTCATGCCAATTGAAAAATACAGCTCACTGAAAGTGGGGAATTACAGCCTCTGGGCTCCAAAATGCTCCTTAAACCCTGTAATGAAATCAAGTGTGTTTCTTTCATCCCCAAGGTAAGTATCCAGAACAAGAGACTGCAGAGAAGAAACAAAATATACAAGGGGTCCCTCCTGGTCACAACATCTGACTTAAGCCCACCATGCTGGCTGAGGCTGGAGTCAGTAGCAGCAGTAACAAAGGAGGCTCAGGCTGGAACCTAAGTCAGAGAAGGGTTAATGGGGTCCATCACACCATCTGAGTCTTTACCTCTTTGTGTGGTTTCTTCTTCAGCTGAGAGATGTCCCAAGAACCTGTCCTGCAGAGGCAAAGACCTCTCAATGCCCAGCTCTGAAGCACCACTATTCATACAGGTTCACTCACACTGTAATTCCAACTTGGACCTTTCCAGACCTGCATCTCCTAAGGACTTCATCAATTTGTGATCATTCTTCCTTCCTTTATCCAGCTGAAGAGTAGGAACTCCTAGTGTGACTCTGGACTGACGTGTATCAAAAGCTGGAATTCAGCTGAAGAGCCAGCAGGGATTTCAAAAAGGTGAGATTACACAAGTCGTATATACCCACTACATGCACAAGGCCAACAGAATCACTCAAGGCTGCTCTGAGTTCTGCCATCTTCAGGGCAAGAACTAATCCATCAGGAAGGTTTCACTGTGATCACTGTTTCAGAAGACAGGGTGTGAGTTTGGTCAAGAGGCCCACTTGGGCTGTACTTGGCATCTCTATCTCCATGTTTCATAGTCCAAGGACCAAGGCAGAGGGCAGATACCACTGGCTGCTCTCTGCCCTTGCCACAGCCTGAGCCCAAGCACATGTGACATGTGGCCCTCCTTTTATACTGGAACAACACCTAGAGAACCACAAGTGGTGAGCAACAAGCAGGGGAATAATTCATAACCTCCAGGCATCCCTGTGAAAAGTCTAGTCTGCAAGACTCAACGCACAGTTTGCCATGAGCAGGACCTTCAAAAGGCAAAGCCACTTTTTCTGTGGTCATGACATCAGGTTAGAACTTGTCCATGTGGCACATGCACTGGTCTCTGTCAACAAAGTGATCTGATCTACAAAGTAAAAGGCAGCATTGCTCTTTCATAAAGTCAGTTACATCAGAGGTCATCATTAGCTCGTCATATTTTGATGCCAGGAGTCTTAGCTAAAACTGTCATATCTCCTTTTTAATATGAATAAACGATAAGAATATCTAAAGGCAAGGTTCCCATTGGAAACAGCTTGCCTCTTACTACATAGATGTTTTTTCTGCTTGCTTCTGACTCCACATTGGGAAGAAACTTTCCTTCCTTGCTTTCCTTAATATGGCATTATTTTCCTCCCATCACCACCATTTTGCTGAAGAGAACTGCAGGATAAGCCTTGTTTTGGTATGAATGGCAAAATGTTACCAGTATTTGAAGGTCTTAAAATAACTTTAATTTCTAAAATTTTTACTTGTAAATAGTTTTTCTGCCTCATCCATGTCCCAGAGACAACATAAGATCATTCTTGTACATTGCACATTCTTGAATGCTACAAGCATTCTTGTAGCTCCTTTTCTTTCTTTTTTTTTTTTTTTTTAATTGACCAATCAAACATTTTCAACTGTCTTAAATCCACCATTTGGCACAGCAGGGAGAACAAGCCTGTAACTCTACTCATCTCCACTTGACATTTGAGGTCTGCCTCTGCTGACACTGTCATGAAAGACCCCCATGTCATCCTGACTGATATGAAAAAGTACTCATAATGAACTGTCCTCATATTAAGCCATGAGATAAACACTTTCAGTTAATACAGCACTAAAAAGATGAAAGGACTTGTAAGTAACAACTAGCTGGAATATACATTCATCACCAAAGCCTGCTGCCTTTTTAAAACCTAACAAACCATCTACCCTCCAGTGCTTTAGTGCTACATCTTACACTCTTCTACGAACAAATGAAGACACAACAGAAACATGTTGAAATCTCTAAAGCCATGTAAAACCCGAAGGCATTAAAATTTATTAAATGATGCAATAACAACAGAATTCTTTATTTACAATAGCATTATTTAACATCAAATAAGCAAATAGCATCAGCAAAGCAATATTAACTTGCATAAATGTATTTAAAATTTCTCTGAATATATCTACCTTTGCATAAACTGCTAACACTAGAAATACAAACATCAATGCAGGTGAACAAAGTGATGTTCAGAGTCAACTCCGTTTTGAAAATAAATCACAACCTGAAACACTGTAAGCTTTCTCCTGAAGAACCATAGTTTATATATTGCTTAATTTTACCCTTGTATAATCTTTTCATATACACACATCTCAGATGCAACTTCATGATGAACTGTACAAATAAAACCCACAAATGACATAAAGGGAAAAAAATTAAATGACAGTAAATGTTTGAAGAAATGTGTCCATCATCTCTATTGAACAACAAAGATTAAGTGATGATGCACTTATTCCAAAATTGTACACAATTCACTATACAAATATAATACATCAGACAGCTATGTAGGAATATACAAGACTTAAAAACAGATCTAAGGCATTATGCTAGATTTTAGCATTTTGAGGTTCTTGCACATAGCTTTTACCTGTAGTAAGAAACTTAAAAGATTTTGTTTTAGTCTACAAAGAAACACCAGGGAGAAAATTCTAATTAAAATCAAAGCCACTACAGTAAATTTTCTTTTGTGCAGAGAATGCTTTTGCTCTTAGGCAGCATACTACCATACAAATACTAGAAAACTTTTAAATTCACACCAACAATTAATGGCTTAAGTTGCATTTCAAAACTGATTGTGTATCTTTGGGTTCTGCAAGTGGAGCTGTGCCACCCATTTCGTCTGTTAAGCCCATATGAATTCCACTTTTAAACAAAGATTAAAAAATGTATTGTATAAACTGCAAAAACATTGCTTTTAATTAATACAGGCCCAAAGGGATACCGGTGTGGGACAATATTTTAAGGATTGAGTACAAATTAACTCCTTGTAGCAAAACAGCTCACTTCACTTTTAAACTCACCACATTACATGAACACTTAAACAGGTCATACGACCATGTATATATGCTTATTTTTCACATTACGCGCCTTTCACATTTAATAATGTAAATAGAACACTGATTAATTGTTCTGTTAAACAAAATCCAAGTACTTTCTCCAACAAATTTACTGTATACAGGATGAAAAATACTGATAATGAAGGGAATTGATTTGGCTTTTTTGTTTCTATAGTGATCAATATGATCAGAAGATTCCTTCACTCACTTTCCTCTTTCATTACTTAGAAGATGACAAAAGTCACAATGAACCCAAACGGAGCCAAAGTGATAGGTACAATCTCCTTTCTTTCAATATGGCAATGGATGATGAAGTATCATAATCACTACAGATAAGGGTTTGCAGGTCTGTTGTGAAATGGAACAAATTTAAACTGTTTCTTTCCACTGTGAAAAAGAATATCTGCAGAGGTTATGGTTAAGAACCAAAAAAAAAAAAAAATAGAATAGCAACAAAATTATTTTAAAACTCTTTGTGGTGCACGAAATTAATTACGGTTAACTTTTACATTTCTTATATAAGTAATTTTTTGTCAGATATATAATGCAAGCTCAACACCAGTGTTGCAGTAATGAGGCTGTGGAGGTTAGAGCTGATGGTTATTTTTGTTTCCCATCAGCAGGTCAAAGAATGGCTCAGCTGACTAAATATTCTGTTTGAGTTTGGCAACAGAATGGTGACAGCTGAAAAAAATGTTGCTTCTCCAGAATGGTGGCACCGTCCTCCTTAGGGACAAACACATAAACAGCCTTTATCATATTTTCCTCAGCCTTAACATAGAGTAGCCGCTATTTTATTTGAACTCTCACCTGAATACCAAACAAATTAAATGACAACAGGACAAACCTTTCAATCCCAAAAGGCAGGGCTGATGAGATATTATAAAACGCATTGCATTTTACATCAAAAAATTTGCGTTCAGGTTAGAAAGTTTGTGGATTAGTGTCCTGGTTCTGGCCAGGATAGGGTTAACTTTTGCAGTAGCCAGGAGAGGGCATGGCTAGGACCCAGAGGTTATTCTATACCACCTCACATCTTTGCCGGGGCGGGGGAAGGGAGTCTCTTCCCAGGAGAAGGGCTCTCTTCTGGATCAGCGCAGTGGCGGAGGGAGCGTCTCGGGCGGGCATTGTCGTGGGTTTCCGTGAGAATCGTTTGCCTCTTTCTTGTACCCTCTGTCACTAGGTATTGTAGCTGTTACTGTTTTCTCATCTCATTGCTGTTTCCAGTAAATTGTTCTTATCTCAACCCATGATCTTTACCTTTTGTGCTTCCAATTCTCCTTTCCAGCCCTCCACAGGGGAAGATGGAGGGGGAGCGAGTGGGCTCGCGGTTTGGAGAGTCTCAGTGGGAGCACTAAATTAGGGAGTACCATTCCTAAACAATTAGGAGTCAGCAGAAAGAAAACAGAGGTCAAACTCATCAATTTCTTAATATTCCAAGTCCTCAGAAACTGATGTCAGTATAGTAAAAGGTTATTCAAACCACAGTGGGCAAGGAAAAAAACCAACATGCCTTAACAGTGGCCTGCTTAGTAACAGTTTTTCTAAGATTTGTTACGAAAGGATATAAACATATAAAAATCAAGAACTGGTTCCTACAGTGGCTGCATATAATATAGATTAGTTAAATGATATTATGAGCAGAATCACAAGGCTTAGAAAATGAGAAGTCTCAAGCCTACAAATTAGGTCTAATCAAGGCATTGTGATCCTTTACAAAACACTTTTCCAGGAGACACACACGGCTAAGAAGATATCTAATTTAATACTGAAGTACCTCATTTGGAATCAACTTCACAACATGTATATCTCACAAAAATTATACAAGTAAAACACTTAAGTTTTCAACTTAAATTATTGCTTGTTTACATATAAACTGGATTTTATGTACCTTACAAAACGTCCTCGTAGTCCACACTGCTTTAAAATAATCAGAAACACGATAGTGGTGAAGTCTGTAGTGATAGCTGCTATAGGTATTACAGGAATTGTTATTTTCCCAGCTAAGGGGATGGGAACCAGAAATTATCATGCTTTAAAGCAGGTACTTTTGATATTATGCACCAATTCTGCCACTACCATAATCAGTACATGCATTACCATCGAACTTTGCTGTTCAGGATCCAGTAACTGGCTGTGCAGATTCCTGGAAACACACCTAAGGAAACAACAGAGTAACCAGTTTTTTAATACTATTAGAAAGAGGAAGATGACAGAGGTCAGGAGAGCCAGTTTAAAAAAACCAAATTTGCGGATTGTTAGGAATTTAATTCAATGAGAATGTAACCAACTTGTACGTTTGGATTCATGATTTGCATCATAAACACTACCACAAAACCCAACCAAATCACCCCTTATAAACAGCCCTCTCACAGGGTAATTTTCATCTCTTTTACAACTTTAACCCCATTCAAAATTGGTCTGTATAGTTTTCTGCATCAGTTGATCTTCTCTGACTTGCTGTCAGTGGAACGTGCTTGTTGGAGGTCTCTGTTTGTACCAGACGTTGCTTCTACGCCCTCCTCCACGCCTCCTCTCCGCCCCAAAATGCAGGCCTTAGTCTAAAACACCAGTTTTCAGACAGAACTGAATCCTTTGCACCAGACTAAGTAAGCCAGGGAAAACAAAGCAAAAAAACCCCAAGGTCTAGAACTAAACAGAAACAGAACAAGAGCATGGTTGTTTTTCCTTAAATACATACATTTAAATACATTCAATCTGACATGGTTTATGAAAATTGCCTGTCAACATTTACTTTGCAGGAGAGATCTAAGTTGCACTAAGGTGAATGCAGTGAACAGACTGAGCAATGTCTGTACGCTAGCTTCAGACTGTCAAAGAAGAGGCTGCTCTTCGGCAACGACAGCCCGGCTCCCCTCGGGAAGGCAGGGCTGAGTCCTGTCGGCAGCAGGCAGCTGCCGGGGCTGGCAGCTCCGCTGGGACACGACAAACAGACGCAGCTCTTCAAACTGGTAAGGATCTGGGGCCCTAAGCCCGGTCAGCTGAAGAAAGGAGCAACCAAACCACACTCAGGGTCAGCAATATTTCTGCAAAAGAAGAGAAATGAGGGAAAACCAAATGAATTCTTCCTGCTGGGATAGTAAAGATGGATAGGTCAATGAGATCTGGGATGCTGGAGTGCAACATCCACCGTCAACCATGCATTAGTGTAATGCTTTACACCTGAAATTTAATCGGAATTTATAAAGCTAAACTATTCTTTGTGTACACTGATACAACTGACCAGCGATTTAGTTCCTTTGATATCAGTGGGGGTTTAATTTCACTGCATTCTTAGGTCCTTCATTCCTTCCAACTATCCTGCATGTTATAATAACTCGGGATCATGCACCTCTTGTAAACTCCAGCTAAAAGCATGGCAATAGGGTTTAAGAGAAGTCTTGTTCTTAGAATATGTGCAAGAATCTCTCTTACTGCTGCACCACCATCTAAGGAAACAACTGCCCTGGCTCACTTTCCCTTCCAAGACTCATAAAGAAAAAGGGAATAAAGAAGTAAAACCAGCTTCAGCTACTGATCCCTAGAGATGTTTTTTACCTCATACTTAATACCCTTGCAATGTCTTTACACAAATACAGTACAAACTGGTTTCAGCTGAGCTGATTATCGTCTTTCTTATTCAAAAAAACCCTCAGGATGTGGTTTTCACAGTTGTTTTAAGACTATTCCTTCTGCAATCTGTGCCTTTCTGTCTTCCTCTCCTTGTAAATGCCTGCTCCCATGGGGTGCTGTGGTCAGTCAGGTCAGAGAGTCAATCCAGCCAAACCAATTTTCCTTCTCCCCTGGGGTTACTTTCCACTCATATCCTGTGGCCCTGGCTGTGGAGCAGCTCTTTGCTCGCAGCTTCCTGCCACACGTGAGGAAGGTCCTGTTTGCTCAGGGGCAGTGCTGGTGGGTAGGCAGCCTTCTCACCAGTCCACGTGCATGCTGCTAGGCTGCCTTCTGGAAGCTGTCTACACCGTGCTTTGGACCTTACCACACCTTCCTCTGCATTCACACAAGGCCTAGAAACGGATCTTTATTGACAAAGTCAGTGTCAAGAATTATCCCACGATGCAGGAAAGCAAGGTCCTATGTTTTGTACATCCCTAATCCCAGTTTAGCTGGTGCAGCTGGAGCTCTTTGGGGTGTCCAGCCACGGGCAGCCCTGAGTCCTGATCCTGGCTCTTCCTTGCTTCATCACAGCAGACACACCACACTCATGCCCTGACTAATACGGACAAGCTAAACTTTGATTCATTTTTCTAATATGCTGAGAGGCAGTGCAGGGACCCCGTTAGCGGTTTTTGTAGATAAAGTGGAAACAAAAGTGAAAATCCAAAGATGTCCTTATTTTCAGGGTGGACATTTAGCAAGCAGCATCTCCAGAGAGACACTAAATAAATACTTCCACTGTACCAGCAACTTGAAAAAAATTATGTACTGCAAAAGTTGCACATTAATTACACAGCTTGAACTTTCTTAAAAATAAAAAAAGCTATGCAGGAGTAGTTTATAGCTAAGTTGCATGAAAAAGCAGCTGTTTAACCTCAAAGTTCAATGAAAGGTATTTATAGTGCATATAAACTGCATCTTCATTGACAGAGGTACATTAGTAGAATAAACGCAAAATCTTGAAGTGTTGTCCAATGTACCTTTCCAAAATAATTTGCCATGTTTTAAGAAGTTGCTTTTCTTCAGGTGAGACAAAGCTTCTCTCATGCACTGCTACTGTTCCTCTCATTGTCATGGCACTGACTCCATCATTTTAATTCTACACCCCAGAGACTCCCTGCCCAAAGTCATGCCACTCATTTATTTCCACCTGCACCCTGACTTCTCTCCACCATCTCTGGTACCCTTTCTGTCACATTCACTCTCTTTTCCTTCTGTCTTCAACAATTATTTAAAATCTACATCCTCCTTTAGTCTGCTTCTGTCTCAACATCCTTATTCCCTTTCTTTCTTCAGCAGTACCCACTATTTTCTTCTCTGACAGTCAGGCTTCTCTTAGCACATGAAATTTAACTGGTTAGGGAATGCACTAAGTAGGAGACCACCTAGCAGCCTCCCAGTGCCTAAAAAGGCCCACAAGAGAGCTGGAGAGAGACTTTTTACAATGGCACATAGTGACAGGACAGTGGGCAATGGCTTTAAACTGAAAGAGAGTAGGTTAAGATTAGATATAAGAAGAAATTCATTACTGTGAATGTAATGAAGCACTGGAACAGGTTGCCCAGAGAAGTTGTGGATGCCTCATCCCTGGAAATGTTCAGTGTTGGGTGGGGCTTTGAGCAATCTGGTCTAATGGCAAGGGGTGTCCCTGTCCATGGCAGGGGGTTGGAACTAGGTATCTTTAAGGTCCCTTACAACCCAAACCATTTTATGATTCTGTAATAACCCCTCGGTATATAACAACTTCCGCTAGAGCAGAACACACTGCTTCTTTTTATTAATCAAAGTGATCCTTAAATGGTTGCAGAAGAGATCTTTAAGCACAGATCACTCACTCTTGGAAACAGACATTTGAATGTTTATATGAACAATGAAGATGTGAGAAGAATTGGCGTCCAGGAAGTTTCAAATACATATGAATACAAAAAAGACGGCGATGCAATAAAATACACGTACGGCTACTTCTACCTCAGTACTTTCACATTGTTCATCTTCACTCATGTTATTAACTTTCCAGACAGAGTTTCTTAATTTCCTCTATTACCCAAATTCCCCTTCTTTAACAGCAGGGAACTTCCCCACGCCCTGGCCCAGGAGGGATGCGGGGGCAGAGGCGGCGGCCACCGCTAGATGGCGCCTCCCCCGCGCCGCTCGGCCGCCCTGTGTCCGTCGGTCTGTCCGTCTGTCCCTTCCTCCCTTCCTCCTTCTCTGTGTCTAGAGAGCGCGCCTCCCTCACATTAATTACTATTATCCAGGGCACTTGTAAGTTTGTAAGTAAAAAGATACCATATCTGCTCCGGCCACAGCCTATCCATAGCTCTGCTGCACCTGTACCCCATTTCTTACCCGTGCTGCATCTCCGTCCTGCTTTATCATATCCATTCCAGGCAGCTGGTTTGGAAAGAGATTGCCTCCCCTCATAGCAGGATCATTAACCTGTTGGTAATAAGATATTAAGGAGAATGAATCAAAAAATACATTGGGAGGAGGGCTGGGAATTAAAAAGAAGCATTACAGACCACTACGCTACTTGAATGTACCAACACCCACTCCTGAGGCAGTGCTAAAGTCAGGTAAGTGATTGTATAGCCAGGCACTGCTCTTGCACAGTATGTGTTTGACTCATATTATTCTGCTTCACAGTCAACAATAAAGATTTCATTCCTGATGCTTCATTCCTGACCCTTATGCATGTTTTACAAAGCAGGCTCCATAAATTAGGTCAGTGTTATCTGAAGAGGGCATCTCTGCTATCAAAGTTCTGAAAGCAGAAACATGTAACTACTTTCCTAACCTCAATAACACATGACTTTGAAAAAATTGTGTGATGGCTTGCAAGCATCAAAGTCTGATGAGATAACATGTATGCTAAATTATATCAACTACTGACTTAGTTACAACAATACTTTTCTTTTTGTAAGCTATGGGAGAAGGATAGCATTAAACGGAAAAATGTGCAGTGGTCTGCTTTCCTAAAGGGATGGTCTCCACAATTTTCTGAACACAGTCACAGGAAAGTATTGAAGCTGTGCATTTCTGCACAACCAAAACATCTGTCACACTTAGTTATGTGGAAAGAGTAGTTTGCCAAATTTACAGCATTGCTTTCTCAGTCAAAGGATTAATTTTACCATATAGGAACTGGCATAAAATATGAAACAGAGCCCTTCAATAATGTTCTGAAGTACTGGAAGAAACAGCTTTCCTTAGGAGTTTTACAGGGAAAGAAACCTCTTTCTAGAGAGTATTTGTTGATGTGATTCTCTGTTACTCCCCTCAGAGTAGATGGATGTGATAATAGTGAAGATATACTCCCTCCAGATCTTTCAGGAAGGAAGAAGATGTTCTCTGTCCTTTAGGAGACATATGTTTCCAAGAAGAATGAATTCTCCCTGTGGACTACCCCACTTCAGCTACAGCAACCTGCTGCAGCATGTGGGGAAACACAAAATCACAGAATGGATAAGGGTGGAAGTGACCACAGTGAGTCACCTGGTCCAACCTCCCTGCTCAAGCAGGGTCATCCCACAGCACATGGCACAGGGTTGTGTCCAGATGGTTCTTGAATATCTCCAGTGAAGGGGACCCCACAGCCTCTCTGGGTAACCTGTCCCACTGCAGTCACCTGTACAGTAAAGAAGTTCTTCCTCATATTCAGGTGGAACTTCCTGTGCATCAGTTTCTGCCCAGTGCCTCTTGTCCTATTGCTTGGCACCATCGAGTAGCGCCTGTGAGAAGAGCCCAGCTTCACCCTCTTTACACCCTCCCTCCAGATACTTATATACATTGGTAAGATCCTGTCTCAGCCTGCTCTTATTGAAGAAGACTGTCTTGAATTTACCACATGAAGTCTTCTCATTTCAGGTCCTCCTGACTGTTATTTCTGTTGCTATTCATTGATTTTGAAAAATGCAATCATGCAACCACCTGAAGATTGGTTTCAAATGCTGCCAGAGACAAGACTACAATTCAATGGGAAAGATTAAAAACTTAAAATATTTTTGCCATAGGAATTTTAACTCCAAAGAAATTGATTAAGTTCTGCAAGTCTCCTAGTGATGCTTTCTGCTTCTTGAAGTGGACAGATTTTTAAACCTGAATGTGAAAATTTAAATCAGAAGGGAAGAGAACCACATTATTTTATTCAGAAAGAAAGATAATAGCAGCTTTATCTACATGCATTTGATGGATCCATGTTTTAAAAGTGCTTTCTGCTATTAATCAACATTCATCAGAATGTGCAAGCACAAATACCTTTTCTGATAATTCAATAGACAATGGGAGGTAAAAAATGAGAAGCAGAAATAAAAAAATTGTATCCTGAATCAACAGCAGTTTTGGAACAAGAAGATGACTGCATGATTTGCCTCATGGCACCTAGGACAGGTATGGAAAAGGAAGGTGGCTCCAAGCCACCCCAAAAGGAGCAAGGGCATCAATGAAGTTTCTGTTATAGAAGCTCTTTGCCAGTGATGATGCAAGAATACTGACTGATATGGTATCAGATACAAAAAAACCCCAACTCAAACTCAGAAAAAACCCAACAAAAAAACCCCCTACTATTATGTTATATGAATACATTTGCTTCAAAAGACCTTAAAACAAAACACCCCACATTAACCTTTCTGACCGCAAAAAAAAAAAAAAAATTCCATTAGAAAAGTATAGAGAATGACAAAGAAATGAAAAGATTTTTATAGTTTTCTGAAGAAAGGTCAAGTGGTGTTACCAGATATGAAGTCTGACTAAAAAAGAACAAATATGTTTTACAATTTCTTTGCAATTAAGAATAATTAATAGTCTCCTGCTAGTAAAGCATAGTTATATACAAGGCGTCTAACAAGAACAGTTTCCTACCACTCCAGAGCTCCTTTCATCTGGTATGCTGAACAAAATCAAAATACCATTTCAAGATAACTCTTCTTAGATGCCATGATAATTTTGGCCTGGGGAGTACTGCCCTTTGCAGATTAATAAACAACTACTCTGAGTGGACTTCTGAATAGGGGTTTATTTCATATGGTGAAAAGCCTCTTTTCTTGCATAGGTTTTAAACTGCTTCTTTGATAGCTCAGTAAATAGCAGGGATCCATGATGCAAAATAAATAACAAGCAAAACCATGGCAATAGTCCACTGGGCAAACAAGAAGATGAGGGCAAGGACAGAGTAAGGTCTCTGAATGGTGTAAAACCCGGAAGGTTTACTTTCTCAATGCCTGGGGAAGCTGTTCTTGACAGGAGGAACCTGCAGAGCTTGCAGTTAGCATTTCAGCATTCCTGGTAGCAGCCTCCTAGAAGAAACACTAGTAAGAGCAGCTTGAAGAGATTTAATGTAATTATAAGAGAGAGGATGATAATGAGACAAGGTTTCATTCCTCAAATATAAAAAAGAGCTTCTAAGTATATAATTACTAAGCCCATTTTGGACACAATCTTTCTGCTTGGTGATGCTGGGAGCCCAGGTGGTAAACAAGAGAAGTTGGAGATAACACAAGTATGATCAAATAAACACCAAGCTTAGTATATCTGAGCTCTGGCTGTATCTGTAGATACAGCATAGCGCCACAACGAGAGAGGAGAGAGAGCCAAAAAAATGTTTGGTACCAGGGGTAATATACCTGCTTCTCACCAGGTAAACAAGTTCAGGCACAGCTGTTTATTATTAGGTAATAAGATCTTACTTCCAAAACCATCCAATAGTAATAATGTTGAGGTTTTTTTCAAAAGCTAGAACACATCTGCAGTGTAATCACTGTTACTCTCACTGTGGTTAGAAAGAGACAAGCATGTGAAGTTCAAATTATGTATCATGGAACAAAAAGTGACACTGAATAAGTAAACAGAAGTATAAGTGACACTATAAGAAAAAGAATGAATGAAAATGGCAACAGTCAGCAGAATTAAAGAAAATACAGTCATTTTGAAAACCACCAGTTGCAAGAAAAAGCTCAGCAGAGTCTAGGTCAATTGCTAAATAAAGATGTCAAACAGTAAAACACTATGCCCTGAAAACAGGGGAAAAAAAGTGTCAATTTTAGTATTCAAGTATACATTTTCAGTTATTCATGCTTCTCAAGAAAGAAAATGTAAAGCAGTACAGCACATTCCTAAGGAGTACTGCCTCGTGGCCCAGAAATGGCCCCTCAGCTGTCAGCTGGCCACCTCTGACCTAGACCCAGCATAAAACATTTGCTTGCAGATGACACAGTGCTGGGGTGGTAAATCAGGAGGAAAACAGGTTACTGTTACAGAATGAGCCACAGCACTTTGTTTAAACAGACTCAGCCTAAGAAATGCAATTTGATGGAGACAGGAGGGAGGCAATACTTTTGGGAACAAAGAATGCAGGTTTCATCTATGTAATTGATTGAGCAGAAATGTATTGAGGAGGATTTAGGGGATCATCATAAAGGTTTCAGTGTGACATTGTCACTAAAAGAACTAAGACAACCCATGAATTGGAAGAGAAATTACAAGCCGAACTCAACTCTACACAGCTTTGGTGCAGTCACTGTTAAATCACTGTCTCTGGTTACTCTGTTCATATTTCTAGAAGGAGGTTATAACAATGGAGTTTAAAGTAGATCCAAAAAAGGGACCAATGGATTGAAACCCAAATGTTGAGATGGATAAAGGATCTCAGCCTATTCAGCTTACTGGAAGTTGATAAATGTTATATTGAAACAAGATCTTGTAGTCTAGCGGGAAGGAAAAGCAGTGTGACAGCTGTGCCAGGGGAAACAGTAGCCTGCATGGAAATATTTGAAATAAAACCAGATCTCATTCTACAATGCAGTTTCTCAATTCAGGTTCCTGGGAAAAATTATGTATCATGGGTATGCTGAGAAATCAGATCAGGTCGTCACCTTTAAATCCCCTCATATCTTTTTGGTTTTACTATTGTTTTACTACATTAAATGTGTGCAACTCTATTCACTTGGGAACTTAGAATCAAAAAAGTCTGTTAGAATTTGGCTTAGCAACTGGGAATATCAGAGAAGGTGATGGATTTGGAAGTACCAAAATTACTCTGGGTCACCAGTACGTAGCAGCTGTAAAAGACAAATGTGATCTGCAGCTATATCTGTCACAGTATTCCAAGAGAAATGGGGAAGAACTAGTGTTATGCACATGGCTCTGGTGCTTAGGAAATACTGACTCAAACTAGAACAGCTGCAGGAAAGGAAAGGGAATTTAAAGCCTAAGAGACTGAAAAACCATGGCTTGTTTGGCTTACAAGAAAAACCCCACAAAACCCAAAACTAAATAGTCCAACAATCTCAAACTAACAAAAAAAAATTATGTTGATAGAATGTTTCTAAAATACAAGAAAAGAATAGAGCTATTTAAAGTAAAGGACAATATTGGAAAAGTAAATACTCTGTTATCAAATTTATGCTGGAAAAAGGTCATACATTAACAAGGCATTAACATAACCAGCTTTAAACTGGAACGTTATGGTATCAGAAAATAATTTCAGCAGCAGATGTCCATAGCAGGAGATGTTACCTGAAGACACAAGAGGTAGTTTCCTGCCAATATTTCTAAGAAAAGTCCATAAATTCAAGCCTGTGTTTTTGAACAAGCTGTGTTTTGAACAAGCTGGAGGTCAGCTTCGAAACAAATATATGAGCCTGTTAATTAAGAGGATTTGTTTGTCAAACACTTATTAATGTACTGCAAGAGTTTAATTGCTGGTTGACAAACAGAAATGTTATTTTTTCTTATTTCAGATATCCTAAGTAGCAGTATCAAATAAGAATGTGTGTGTAAACATCCTCTCAGCAGAAAAGAACAGGTTACTTACCTATTGATTCAGCAACCTATTTTATATGCACCATGTTACAAAAAATGTGCATCTTGTGCTTGTAAAGTTGCCACATGGATAATTCTGAAAGCTGACCAAATATTTATTATCTGTGACTACAAACCCTGTGGCAGTTGAAGCATCTTCCAAACCCTGCCCATGCTGGCAGCTTTCAGTCTTCTCTCTAGAAAGCAGCTGCCTGCCATCCAGTTCTAGCCTCCACTGCTGGGAAAATCAGCAACTGCAACTGTGCTACAGAAACTTACCTACTGAGCACAGGAGCTACCATCAGCACGTGCTCCCCTGGAAGGCCAGGAGCTAGCTACAGTGCTCTCTACCTCACTGGTCACCTTGGCTATTCGAGTGCAGAGCTAAAACCAAAGCCCTTTTATCATCATTTTATCATCATCATTTCTCAAGAAAACTAGTAAGAGAAACATAATGCAGAGGAACTGAAAAACTCCTGGCAGTAAAAGCAATTTCTCTAGCTGTCATCTCACATCCTTAGATTCTCACCTGCTCAGGACCCATGGAGGACAACCCTGATGTAGGCACAGAGGTCGCTGAGGTCATGCTGATCTGCCCTGTCATCTGGTTCATGTTGTTCATACCACTTGTGTTGGTTGCCATGGATACACTGATGTTCATGTTATTGTTGTACATGCTGGTGCTTGCTTGCTGCCCAAAATGTGGTGGGGACTGTTGTGAAAACATGCTACAGCAAGGAATGGAAAAAGCAATGTGTCAGACTTAGAATGCTGAAGCCACTAAGAAACTGTTTTTAATATATCTTAAGCTAGAATTTGTATATACTGTCACTTATTCCAACTTCAAAGGAAAAACTAGTTTCCAGCTGCATTAATGTCCAAAGAGTAGATTTTCAAAATTTAAAGTCTCATGTCTATGCACAAAAATGCATGCCTTTGCGTGTGAAACTATGGCAGAGTACAAATCTGTTATGCACGTGCAAGAACAGCCAATTAGGTGTCTAAAGGAGCTTTGTATGTATTTTAAAGTAATGTCTGGAGGGAGAGAAAAACACCTTTAAACTCCAGTGTTAGCACAGCACAGGACGGTTGAGCTGAGATTGTAGACAGAGTAATAAACTTTCTTTTTTACAAAATAGGCTATTTGCATATATGAATACCAGATTTGAACATACAATTATGGCAAGTGGGCTCACAAATATAGACATGCAATTGTGCAGAAATTTATTTACTAGGTATTAGCATCAGGTTTTGAAAATGTGGCACGGTAAGAAACAACATAAAGTCTAAGACAATTACCCTCTTTGTTTCTTTAAGGGGATTTCTGAACAACCTAAGGAGGACTAACTGTGCAAAACCTCACCCCAGATTTTATTTAATCCAAGTGCTTTCTGGACAGTATCTTCCTTCCCATTATGTTGAAAGCCATATGAGAGAGACATCTTTACATTTCCTAAAATGCACTTCACTGTTTACACATCAGTCTTTTCCACTCTTTGAGCATAATCCACCAGTCAATGAAGGAATTCTTACTGACAATGTGTCTGTTTAGAGGATCTATATCAGACTGAAATACTGGAAGCGCTGCTGTGCCTCAACATCACTGGCTGACTTTCCCTGTGAAGCACCTCTCCCACAGCTGAGGAAATCTTTCAGGGTTAACACTCAACCTTGCACTTGGGTGTTCCCTTAGGCTATTGCTGTGCACTGTGAGACTTGGAGTGCAACGGCGTTCTGGGCACAGGACCAAACCCAGAAAATCCCACCATTCTCTTCCTTCCAATTCCATGTCTTTTCAGGCCACCTCACCCCATTTTTAAGTTGTTATCTGGATGGCTGAAATAGTACACTACAGATCATTGTGAATACTCAGTGGCTTGTGTAAGCACATTTGACATGTCTCTGCTGTAGAGCTGCAGTTTAGCAAAGCCAACCATTGGACTTATGGAGCTGCCCCTGCTGCCATTTTTGGCAAAAGACACGACACGTATAGGCAGCTATGCCTCCTGCAGATGCTTCAGGAAGACAGTGAGGATGAGGCATGGACAAGGATGAAGATAAGAGATAAATCAGCTGCTTTAGGGGGAACTTTACTTGGATCAGCCTCATCATTAAAATATTGGTGTTGTGGGTTTATTAAATCTTTGTCAATGATCAGGAAAAAGATTTGTTGCTGTGCTAGGACAGTAAGAGCAGACTGAGAACTTCAGGATGACAAAAGCACTGTGCTGGAGACGGCTGTGTGCACCCCAGTGCCAACTGATACAGGTTGTACCTGATAGGTCCTCCCATCTTCCAAGGAAAAGCTCAGATCATTGCCATCTGGAAGCTCATTGCTGCCTACTGATAGTGTTCATCATCCAACCCATTTGTTCTGGACAGACCTATACCCACTGGGGCTGAGGCCCCAGCTGAAAAGGTGACTGCATGTGTGAGGTATTGCTACAATGCTGTCAGGGAATGACAGCTATATGCTGACCCCCAGTAAGCGCAAGCACTAATGGGCTGAACCTGGTTACACTCCAGCATTTAAAGTGGGAGGTGATAATCCAGTCACTGCAATTCCAGAGCAGTAGGGAATGCATAGGCTCTGGCTCAGCTGATCCAGCCATGTGGAAAGCAGTGTGGGAGCACAACATGAAAATCATATGCAGAAGAAATGCATCCATACAAACGTTAGGGGCTGGAGTTCACTGTGCAGCACAGGTGCTTCTTAAGGGCACACAGTGTTTGATCAGTTATCACAGACAAAGCAATGCATTGCATGAATGCAGGTCTTTTAGCTATGCACTCAGTTTGCCTTGTATGAATACAGAACTTAAACCAATTTGTCAAGCCAAATTGAAAAGAAATCTCTTTTAGGATAGATAGTCAACAACAAACAAATACGCAAACATTTACATAAAACAAGCCCATAAATAACTGTAGACCATAAGTGATCCTATTACTCTCTGTGTTCGTTTTGGTTTTCTTCTGGATTTACCTGTTACCACCCATATTCCCTTGCGCCCACCCATTCATCTCCGTAGAGGACTGATAGGCAGGATTAGCCTGAGACTGCTGAATCATGGGGCTTTGAGTGTGAGCCAGCCTTGGTGACATGAGCGGACTCTGAGGAGTGGTGGCCCCTGTGAAGCCTGGATCGGGCTGCTGACTAATACCTGAAGAAGAAAACAAGAAATTTACCCACTGTACATTCAGAATTAAAATAAACCAAGAGCTCATACCTGCTGGCATGTCTTTACACAGTCCTACTTACATCATCTGGAACCTTTGTGTCTCTTCACTGTCATAAAGCAGTTACAAATACATGGAGGGAAAGCACTTTTATGAAACCTTATTACTATTAGAAACTGGTGTAAAGGATCAGTAAGAGTAGACACCAAATTTAGAGTTGGATGGACATAATTTGTTGTATCAGCAGAATTTTCACATAACATTATTTAATGTAATTATAATATACAGTAGGTATAAATAAAGAAATTGTATAACAATAACCGTATGGAGGTAACTGGCCAGAACAAAATGGTTTGTGGCTTTGTACAACAAAGAAAGGAAATGGTATTATTTATCATATTACACACTGGTTTAAGGGTAGGGAATGGAATGCCTTATCTAAAACTGATTTATATTATTTAAATTCCAGAGTTTTTCGTTTAGTTCACTCATAATTCAGAGTCCATCAAGCGAATACTCACACATAAAGGTGTTACACACTTTTATCTGCATATATCTATATATAAACAAACATACACACTGCACTTCTGCTGTTGCTCAAAGAAAGAGCAATGCTTGGAGAATAACCGGTACTTGAGCTAGGAAAGTGGAACTTCCAAGGGGTTGAAACCACCATGTTTTCCACTGTTCCCAGGGAGCCAGGCAAGAGCCTGTGGACCAGGGACTCAGACCCAGCACTGGGGGAACATGGGGGAGTCAGGACTGATAAAATGCACTGAGAGGAGGTGGAACCAGTACCGTAGTTTGGAGGAAATGGAAACTGCTGTGCATTTGCCTGCGGGATGCGTGGGTTGCTCATGGTTGCTGGGATGCCACCGGTGGCCACCATGCTGGGGGTCATGCTCAAGCCCTGCCCTCGCATCATCAGTGTCCGCTGCTGCACCTGTTGCTGCTGCTGCTGCATCTGCCGCTGCCGCAGGTGCTGGCTCAGGATCTCCCGCTGCCTCTGCGCCAGCATCTGCGCGTTGATGGGGCCCTGTGGGGAAAACCACTCCCATCAACAACCCTTCCAAGGCAACCCAACCAGTGGAGGCGCCTCCACTAGAGCAATCTGGGAGATTCCAGCCTTTTTCCCCCCTCAACACACAACTAACAGAAATATAAAGCAGAAGAAAATAATCTTGCTAATACTTCTGCTGGGAAAGACTTCCAACAGTGCAAGAGTCAATAACTGAAATAATACCAGTGTTTAAGGTTGCAGTGATTTGTATTTGCAAATAGAGCAACTCGTTAAAAATACACATCTTTAGGAAATTAGAAGCATGGTTAAAAATGCAGTTATATCAAATCATTATTAAACAACCATCCATCCCATGTAAAAATGGGAATGACTCTCAGAAATAAAACAGCAAATTACTCCCTATCATGCAGATTGAATTATTTGTACTGAAACTGTACTTGCCACATAGCATTAATATTATATTATATTGGGGGATGAAACAAAAAAGGAAGTGACTTTTTATTGAGAAGGTATTTCTCTCACCTGTGTTGGCACTCCAGTTCTCAAAGACAGATTCATATTGGAGACGCTGCTGATCTGATTTATCAGTGGCTGCCGATTCTAAAGAGAAAAAAACAAACCACCCCAACACCAAAACCCAAAAGTTTTTAGAGGGAAAGGGTAAAAAAGAAGTGTTACATACAGAGTTATACAGATCTAGTTCCCTGATCAACTGGACTGTAGACCTAGTTCTACATATTCAAGCAGTGACTAATTTTCCTCCTCAAATCCTACTACCATTCACAGAATGATGTTTCCTAAAGAGATAATACACCATACAAATAGCAACACAGACACTATGCTGTTTATACCAAACATGATCCCTTCATACTTCCTATTCTTTTTCAGTCTGGGACTGGACTGTTGAGGTTTACTCCAAATTAGACATTATCCTGATATTTGAAGGCAGAAATTATCTTTACTCCGTAAATACGAAAAGCATTGATATTTCACTGATAGTACTATGAATCTATATATTTAAAAATGAAACAACAGCTTAAAACAATTCTCAGAAGTAGACCAAGGCCAAGCGAAAAAAGAGGCTGTAGGTAACAGGCAGCAATAAAAGCATTTGGATTGGTGGAAGAGTCAAGATACAACAAATAGAAAAAGACATATATAACAAAAAGCACCAATGTAACCTTGCCCAAAGACTTAGTGTTGGGGTAGCTGAGCCCATCCTGGGCCGTTGGTGGGACAGCTCTGCTGTTTGAAACCACCCCATGGAAAGCAAATGGTCTCTCCCTAGGTTACCTTACCGGGATATGTTAATTCTCCGAAGTTCATTGGCCCTGACCTGTTCCTCACTCCACCCTTCCCTCCTTCTGTATCCCCCCGCCCCTCTCTCCACCCCTGTGCCCCCTGCCGTCTGGCCGGTGCCCTATAACAAGGGTTTCACAAGGTC